>CM049593.1:4247559-4368625 GCA_026979955.1 Megalurothrips usitatus
CGCGCGCCTCTTCCGCGGCCCAAACACTAGAGGTGGATGGCTTCACGTGGTCGCGCTCTTTTGATGGTGACGCTGCCGTGCGGCCGCCGGCGGCGAGTGTCTTTTTAGTAAACATAGACGAAGCATACTATTAAAAGATTCGGGAAAAGATAAGAGGAAAGAAGATAGAGAGATCCCTTTTCTACGCCGCGTGTTTACAAGGCCCCGTGTGAAACCGCCTTTCTGCCTGGGCTGTGCGCGGCTCTGCGCGGATCTGCGGCGGGAGCGGGAAGCGTGGGCGCTCATTATGTTCGAGCCGATCTGCCAAACAGAGCGCGGCTTTTCCGCGGTTTTTTTTCTCTTCCCCGAAAAATCGACACGCGAAGGCGCGTCGGGGAGCCACGAAGTTTCTGATATCGTTATAAGGGCATCGCCCCCCGCGAAGGCCCCGCGAAGAACAACGCCTTCTCGCGGGACGTATCGGCGTATCATCAAACGGACGTCGAGCTCTCTCTCTCTGTCTCTCTCTCTGTCTCTCTCTCTCTCTCTCTGTCTCTCTCTGTTTCGCAAGTCAGATATGCGAAACGCTCCTTTAAAAATGCCGAAATGCCCTCCTTGTTGGGCCGTCGCCCTGCGGCCCCTGCGGGCGCGCGGCACACCGGCTGCGCTGGGCTGCGGGCCGCGCTGCGCCGCTGCTGACCTTGAACTTGGAGGAGTCGGCGGGTCCCGGCGGGGCCGCTCCGCCGATGTGGGCCGCGGCGCCGCCGGGGGGGAGGGGGGCCGGGGGGGGGGGGGGGGGGGGCAGTGGGGGCCGGGGGCTGTGACCGCCTGTGAAAATATCGGCGGGCAATCCGATGTAGAACAATTCCGGCGGCGCGTTATGTATGCACGTAACCAGTTCCCGCCGTGTGCGCGCCGCGTATGACTTTTTTGGAGTGTTCTCTGCGGCGGCGGCGGCGCCTGGCGGCTGGCAGCCTCCAGCAACGTCCCGCCGCGCCGGGCCGCCGCCGGGCCGCCGCGGACTAGCGGTTCTGGTCGTGCTTTCCACGCCCCCCGCCCCCTTCCCGCCCCCTCCGGGCAACCCCGCCCCGCCCCAGGCGCACACGTACGCCACACGAGCAGAAGTGCCCCGTCACCGTCGGCTTACCAGCCCTCCGGAGAGGAGTGCCCGAGAGACGCCGTGCCAGATGCGAGTGCTGTGGATGCCGGCGCCTAGCAGCGACCTGCAATGCAACGCCTTGTAGCGACCTGCAATGCAACGCCTTGCAGCGACCTGCAATGCAACGCCTTGTAGCGCCCTGCAATGCAACGCCTTGCAGCGCCCTGCAGCCACATAGAGAGCCTCTGCGTCTCTCTGGTCGCCGCCGCTGCGCCCTTGGCCTGCAATCCCGCTGCTCGTGAGGAGAGGCGAGGCGCCGCGTGCGGAAGGTGCGGTGCGGTGCGCGACCCGCGGCCTGGTTACTAGATAGGCTTCTGCATCGGGCGGGCGCAGCCGCGGCGCAGCCGAGCCCTCAACCTGAATATCTCCGTCTCTGTCCGGTTCTGCCCACTCATGCTGCCTCACAGTGGGTGCGAGTGGGACCGTCGGTACCGAAGCCTAGCTCGGTCATCGGGTGATTCAGAAACGCCGGGGATGTGCAGTCCCGCAAAGCACTAGCTCCATCTCTTTCTGTCTCACGTGTCCGACCGAGCACGCAAAAAGGGAACGAACAATTTTGTCCATGGCTAGTAACGATTCTGCACGTCCATTGGCCAGTATTGTCCGTGAGACTTTGCCAGTGATCCAGAAAGAGGCGGATGTAGAACGTTGCGGGATTGTATATCCCAGAAAGTGCGCGGCGTTTCTGAATCACCTGGTATGATGTAGCCTGGCCGTCTGGCCGTAGTAACACCGTGCCCGCCCGATGCAGAACATACTGCTTGAGCTCTCTAGGTGACCCCCGCGGCCCCCCGCGGCCCCCCGCGGCCCCCCGCGGCCCCCCGCGGCCCCCCGCGGCCCCCCGCAGCCCCCCGCGGCCCCCGCGCAGCGCCCGCTCACCCGCCTGTGCGTGCATCCGCGTTGGAGCCATCCTTCTACGACGGTGTCGCGGGCGTCAGCGCCGCGCCGGGCATCGGGGCATCGCAGCGCGGAAACGTACCGCGGCAGTTACTCCGGCAGCAGCGCAGCGCACACGCGGACAGAGGCACCCGCTGGCATTTACACGCGGACTGCCGCGGCTTATCGGTGCCGTGTGGCGCCGCGAGCCCCACTAGCTCCGCTTGCTCCGCTCTGCAACATTCGCGCGATTCGCGCCGTCACCGCCGAGAGGCCCGCGAACCGGGGTCTCTCCGGGGTCTCCCAGCGGTCTCTCCGGGGTCTCCCGGGTCTCTCCGGGGTCTCCCCGGGGTCTCTCCAGGGTCTCCCTGGGGTCTCCCAGCGGTCACTCCGGGGTCTCACAGCGGTCTCTCCGCTGGGTCTCTTCAGGGTCTCCCAGTGGTCTCTCCGCGAGGTCTCCCAGTGGTCTCTCCGCGGGGTCTCCCAGTGGTCTCTCCGCGGGGTCCCTCGGGGTCTCTCCGCGGGGTTTCGTCTCTCCGCGGGGTTTCTCCGGGGTCTCCCGTGGCCGGGAAACATTTGAGAAGCTGCCAATGTTCCGCCGGGAGATGCCGCGTGTGCCGCAGGCCGCGGTGGCCGCGGGCTGCGCTGCGGGTGGAGGCAGCGGAGGCAGCGTCGGCGAGGAGAGAGCCGGCCGCCCGGACGGGGCCGTGCGGGGCCGTGCAGCCGGGGCTCGGCGGCCACAGCGCAGCCGGCGCAGTTCTCCACAGGGTCTTTCACTCAAAATCAATTTGCCCCCGCCCCCTCCTTTTCCCTCACCCCCAAAAGATCAACATAAATTCAGAGATATTATTTTTTAGGGGAGAAAGTGGAAAATTTTGCAGAACACGGTTAGTTAAAAGATGAAAGTATCGGAAATCATCAGAAATAGAGAGCGGTAAAATCACATTATGTTAGCGAGGTTCTAAATGAAATATTTTATTTTAAATCATAGTGCAACGGGGTCTCGTAGGCGCACCGCTGAGCGGTGGTCGACGCAGTGCAATCGCGCCGGAAACTATACAACAAGACCGTAGCGGTGCTCAGCCGGCCCTGACACACTCGCTGCGCCGTGTGCCTTTTGATTCGAAGTAGGTTGTTATTCCGATTGGTGGGCTGGGCTCGGCTGGGCTCCGGCGGGCGGGCGGCGGGGTGGGCGCAGGCCGCGCGGGCCGCAGAGAGGCTATCATCGTGGCATCTGATTTTGCTTCCTCTGCATAGTCTTTTCGAAAGAAATTGGCCGCGGATGTTTTTTTTTTACATATAACACCACCTACAAACGTCAAATTTTATTTAAAAAAGAAAAACGTTGGGTTTTTGTTTACAAATTTTGATGGGGATGACCAAAACTGCAGCTGCACTGGGCTTGGGCCCCGCCTCTAGTGATACAGTCTGCCGCCGTCCGCGGACTGCCGGCTCGGTTTTGTCGCGGTGTAGTTGAATGCACCTAGCGGGTGCCGGCGCCGCCTCGCCTCTCTCTTCCGCTCGGTCCTTGGCTCACTCTCCGGAGCCGTACCCCCGCTGTGCTGCGGTGCGGTGCTGTGCGGGCTGAGGTCGCGGATGAGATGGCCATATGGCCCCCCTCTCCCTCCCTCCCTCCCTCCCTCCCTCCCTCCCCGTCCCTCAAAGAAAGAAAACAATCCGCCGCAGGTCCCTCCCTCCCTAATTTCCACTTTCTTCCTCTCTCCCTCTCTCTCTCTCTCTCGCCTTGCCCCCGCTCGCTACCCTATACAGAGTCGCGGCGGGGTCTGTGTTCCTGTCCTTGTCCTTGCAGGAGGTCCGGGGCGTCCATTTGCGCGTGTTTTGCCGCTCGCTGATTGAATACTGCGTCACGGCGTATTCGGTGGGGCGCAGTGCTGTCGGTGCTGGTGTTGCAGATCTGCGCGCCGCACGCACCGTCATCCTCATCGTTGTTTCGATAAACGTTTCATGACGGTTGTGTAATTTTACAGTGAGTGGGCTAGGTTTTTGCCGGCCGTCTGCGCCTTGATGATGTCGATGACTGAGGCTGACGGGTGAAGCCTTCTCACTTTGCTTAAGCCGCGTCCGAAAGCGAACGACCCCAGGCCTTCATTGAGAAACTGTGAAGAGAAAGGCAGTCGTTAGAGAGAGAGAGAGAGAGAGAGAGAGAGAGAGAGAGAGAGAGAGAGAGAGAGAGGGGCTAGAAAGAGAGACAGAGGCAGATAGGGAGGGGACTAGAGAGAGGGAGAGAGCTTGTCCGAAAGAGAGAGAGATAGAGCGCTCTCGAAAAATAAAAAAATGAACAAAAAGGGCTGTTATCCTATGCATGGGATGGGAAAGTCGCAAAGCCGTTGGCGTGTCGCGACGCCTTGGCGACGCCCCCTTGTTTTTCTACCCGTCCCACAGACAACATACCCCCTCCCCCTCCCTACCGAAACCAAATATCCCCTCCCCCTTCGGCCGGGTAGGATTATTTTGGTCGTCGGGGGAGGGGGGAGGGGGAGGAGGAGGGGGGCGTCATATGCGCCGTGACCACTAGGACCTTGGCCAGGAGGAGGCAGCATGAAGTTGTGCGATGTAGGCGTCCGGGGCCGAGAAGAGGAAGCTGTAGTGCAGGGCTAGAGGACCAAGTGACGGCCTTGTTTTCCACTCTCCTTGCTTCCAAATTGTTTCAAAAATTATTTTTTAAATTTTCGATTGAGTCTGTTATCTAGCTTCGCCACCATCGCAGTGCGCGAAAGAATCGATCTTGATGTCTCGAGGCCTTGCCAGGTCATGAGATAGACAGGGCTGGCCATCGCTGTTGCAGGCGGTCCCTTGGGGTCTCAAGGTGGCCGTCACTGGCCCTCATTACCCTGCAGCGGCCGTGAGCCGCCCGCACCCCGCACCGCACCCGGCGGAGTGAGAAATCGAAATGGAGAGATGAAATGTGATTCGCTCTGCGGGGACTAATTTCCGGTGCCGTGCTGCGCCCTGTCCGCCGCGGGGGAAGGTCGCCGGCCGCCGCGGCCGCGTGCCGCTGGGAGCGCACCGAGCGAGCGTGCGCGGCCGGCAGCGCTGCGGCAGCGGCAGCAGGCAGTGCCGTACAAGGCCCGCGAGGCCCTAGCCGCGGCCCTGGCCGCCCGGCGCCCCCCTGGAGGTCCGCGGGGCCCGTAACCACACGACGGCCCGCTCCGATTTCTCCCCTCGCCCCGCGGTCGCCGCGGCGCGGGAAGTTCAAGTTCAAAAACACTCGCTATCCCCTCCCCTCCCTTCCCCTGCTGCTGCTGCTGCTGCTGCTGCTGCTGCTGCTGCTGCTGTTGTTCGCGGCGGTTAAATTAATTTCCCAAACAACAACAGCAACAACTACTACTACAACAGCGGCGAGCGATACGCTCAGCATACGTGTAGCGTGAACGCCGTCGTCCGTCTCGAAAAATTGGTTCGCTGCGACGCAGGAAAATGCGGCCGTAATGACAAGGAAGCGTTGGCGGGGCTTATTGTCGCCGCCTCCGCCTCCCTCGCGCTGCCGCGGCCGCCGCGCCGTCGCCGTGTCTGTCTGCGCCGTCGCCGTGCCTGTCTGCGCCGCCGCCGCCGCCGCCGCCGCCGCCGCCGTCTTCCGCTACAATTTGCGGCGCGCACGGGTCCTGCCGTCCGTCTGCGCGTCTCCGCCCGCGAGAGTTTGCATGTCGGAGGGAAGGAGTCGGGCTGTCCGCCGCGCCGGGGAGACCCGCTCCTTACATTTTACATGACATTTCCGATGCGGCGCCGTGTGACGCACTATCAGGCACCATGCTGCTGCTGCAGCTGCTGCTGTTATGCTGTGCCGCTGCCCGCGCATGGCGCCGCCGCCCGAGTGGAGTGGGCTGGGCTGGGCTCTGCCGGCTCCATGCGAACCGGCTCCCATACGTCCGTGGCTCCCCTGGTAATTCCTGTCCAAATAGCGCTCTTCCCCGCGGCTGTAAATGCTGCTGACACACAGAGTATACTGTCGTCTGTCCGCGCCCGCTCCGCCTCCAGGCGGCTCCTGCTGTGTATCTCCATACACTCCCCTGGGGAGCCCGTGTCGAGGCCAGTCCCGTGTGTCGCCTTGCAGTCATTTGATTGACATATTGTTCGTATCCGTGAGCTCTCTTTACATATGTGCAGGCCACAGGCAGCGCGGCCGTGTGCGCCGGGCCCGGCTGTGACAATGTTCATGTTCATGTTAGACGGGTCCGGTTCACCACTCCACACATCCGAAAATAAGTTTAAAAAAATCAGTAAAAGGAATACAAAGGGAGATCAAATTTTCCCAATACAAATCTTTGCTGAAAAAAAAATTAATCATTACATATTTACATATTTTTAAAAGACTCAATCAGCCACGGTCAGCGACGTCCCGTCAGCATGCACCGCAGACGCCGGCCGTGTCTCCGCACTAAATGTCCGATGAAGTGTTCCGTTTTTAAGCAAAACGCGACATTAGGAAAGTTTGTACCTTGAAGGTGGGACAATTTGTAACAGATAAACGAGACCATAATTATGATACAAATTGTATTCCAGTACAAAACGAAACATTTTATGGGACAAAATTGTCCCATATATCTCAGTGTGCGCGATGAGTTTGCAAGTGCGCGGATGCCTTGCATCACATCCAGTCGGTCGGTGCGCCTGAGAAGAAGACCGTAAAGACGTCCGACTCGCTTGGAAGGCGCTTGGCGACGGCCTGTCGGGTCGGCCCGCGCGGCGCGGTGCTCCGTGCCTGCTGCGCCGCGCTGCGCCGCCGTCGCTGTCCGCGTCTGCTTTTCGTGTGACTAATCACCCGGCGCCGTGTATATCGGCGTATCGTGCACAGCCAGGAGCCGCGGGGGGCCCGCGGGGGTCCGGCCCCAAATCAAACATACGCCGCGGCTACTCACTCGACCTCAGCCCGCTGCACGCGTATGTAGCAATTTCATGGAAGTGGCCTACCTTGGGGCCGGCCGCGGCCGCCGACCGCCGACCGCCGTCGCCGAGGCTTAACAGAGCGCCGGCCGCCGGCCGCCCGTTTGTGGCGATGTATGGATTTGGGACGCGGGGCGGCGGGTCCGCGGGACCACAAGACCACGGCCGGAGAGCCTGCCGCTGCCGCCGCCGCCGCTGCCGCCGCGTCCTTCCGGCCCTGCGGGAGGCCACGGGCGCCGCGGACGTGCGCTGGATGCGGGCCGAGGGTCCAAGGTGCGGTAGTCTTTGCTCCTGATACCTCCTGATATCCTCTGCACACTAATGCCAGCCATGGGACAATTTTTTCGGCAATACCGTCACCCCAGTTCGCTGCGCTGCTCGTTCGCAGCCCTATTTTCCCATGAAATGCATTGCAAATTATTGCGATTTTTAGCAAAACATAACTGTGATGCAATTAGTAGCATAATTTTAGGACAAATTGTGTGTGGCATGCTACAATTTGTTGTCCAATCTTTATACGTTAGAAAACGTCCCAATGTCGTGTCTTGCTAGGAGCGAAAGGATCTACTCTGAGACTACAGTTTAAACTTCAGTGTCCAATCTGTAGTTCCATTGTTGTTTCATTTCAGTGTTACTGAAGTGTGCTTATCGCGGAGAACTATAGTTTGTCTCGATTACCTATTATTGTTTCTCAGTTTCCTGCACTAAAACTACAGTTTTACTATAGTTTCTCGAATTTACTCTGGATATCCCTTTTCCCAGGGCGCAACATTTTATCAGACCAAATTATCCCATACACATTTAGAATGTGCCCCCCCCCCCCTCCCCTCCCTTTCTCCTCCGTCTAGCTGCACTGTACTCACAATTTCGGCGTTGTCCATGACCTTGTCAAAAAAACAAAAAAACAAGATGCCCAGAGCCATTTTAAATGATTTCTTTTTTGGCTCGTCCATATTTTCCCCCGGGCCGCTATGGCCGCGTATATCGCTGCATCGTTATTCGTTGGGGCGGAGTGACTATAAGTGCGCCTCGTTACACTCATTACGCGGCGCGACATATCGTTAGCCCGTCATTATGCCGAGTCGACACCTCTCGGTGCCGCAACGCGCCGGGTGTCATTCATTGCCAGCCTCAAAACCCGCGCGCCATTGATGCAACGTGTCCCTCGCGTCTCCCTTTCTCTCCGCGCGCTCCGCGGGGCCAAGGGTATACAGTGCTGTGCCACCCCACTATTCACGGCACTTTGGGGGCGCTTATTGTAATCTCAGATTCGCGGTAACTTGTGGCCGCGGTGACAAAAGAAAACCCATTCTTTTAGAACACCTAAAAAAAGACGGTTCTAGGTTGGAGACGAGGCTGGGAAAATTGGAAACATTGGGTTTGAGGAAATTGACCCCGATCTGAGCAAGCCCCGTTTTCTCAATTTTTTCGGTCTTGTCTCCAACCCAGTAAAGACTCTTTGTGTTAAGCGTGGTGCGCGTGTAAGAAGCTCACATGCGGAATCTTCCGAATACCGATTTTCTTTCACCGAGGAAAAGGTACCAACATTGCTATCACGACACTTCATTGATTTTTTTTTTCAAAACTGTTCTTTGGCTGTTAGCCGCGGCACTGCTCTAGGAAACCCCCGGACCGGGACACGCCCCGCCCCGCCCCGCTGCCCAAGGTCGTCACGGAGGCGTCCGCAGGGCGCGGCCGCCGCCGAGTGTTGGCGCCGATCTGGAAATGCACTCCAGCAGTGCGGTGGCAGCGGTGGCAGCAGCGGCAGGCCGGTCGCGAGGCGCCGACGCCGATCGTTGCCGGCTGCGAGCCGCGACGGGTTTTGCTTCGCCGGCCGGCGCGGAAATACGGTTCTCTCTCTCTCTCTCTCTCTCTCTCTCTCTCTCTCTCTCTCTCTCTCTCTCTCTCTCTCTCTCTCCTCTCCTCTCCTCTCCTCTCCTCTCCTCTCCTCTCCTCTCCTCTCCTCTGCAGCGGCGTCCCGTCCGTCCCGTCTGCCGAGTGTCGGGACTAATCACTTAATCACTTATACACACTCGCCGCTTCATACGGGACCGTTACGCAACTCCCACGTCGTTCTAATGCAACGCAAAGCGGCGAACGGTGACGCGAGATTTTTTTATTTTCTTTATGCCTTTAATTATTTTGCATCTTTGTCAGTTTACGGTAGCAGGATGGAAAATTCCTGCCATCTCGGCGACTCGCAGTTCGTGTGTCTGTCGTAGTGCTGGCTGTGATGCCGCCAGCCAACGTCTTCCCCAGGCAGAAGTTGAACCTCATCGCTCCCGACATTTCATCACTATTATTATTATTACAGGGGTGCTCCACTTCCTTACCGCTGTGTTTCGGGGGGCCGGCTGGGTGCTTGCTGGGTGCCGTGTGTGAGCGGCGCGCGCGGCCATGCGCCCCGCCTCCGCGCCGCCCCGCGCGCTGCGTGGTATTCCGGCGGCGTCTGTGCTCTGTACGGGCCGCCTGGTGCTGCGCTAGCTGAGCCCGCCTGCATTAGGCCGGCCCGGCCGCCGGTCGGGGCGACGTCGTCAGAAGTCGTCGTCTGGAGAAGGTCCTCCTAGGGTGGTCAACTGAAGGACACGGCACACACACACATGCTGTCTCTTTCTCTCACAGTTACGCACACACACACGTGCTGTCTCTCTCTCTCTCTCTCTCTCTCTCTCTCTCTCTCTCTATCTCTCGCACACACACACATACACACACGGAGGCGCACGGACGCGTCGATAGCCTCGGAGCCGCAAAACGAGGCTGACCGCGTGCGGTACCAAAGTAGTGTGGCCGGCTCAAGGCCGCGGCGTTTCGCTTTCTGCCGGGGCGCCCCGCTGCACCTCTCCCGCCGCGGCCGCCTCCAGTGCAGAGCGGCGGGCGCCGCCGGCCGCTTCCGCACCGCGGCCAGGAGAAGACCCTTGTGCTCGCCGCCGCTGCCCCTGTCGTTGGTTCTGGTATAAAGAACTCACTTCGTGCGGGAGGACTGCAGGGGGGAGAGGACATATTTGTCGCTTCTGAGAACGCTTTTGAACACGATTCTCCGTCTCCTGAGGCACAATTTAATTTTTGCGCCGATGTTTCTGTCGCACAGCGGACTCAGTGAATATCTTGTAAAGTGACGGTGAACATTTTTTCAGCTTACCGATTTTTGCCCGGGAGCCGAAACACTTTTCCTCGGCGTGCTGTGCCGCCGCTGCCGCCGCTGCAACAGTGCCGGGGAGCAGGCAGGCGGCGCATATAATTAGATAAAGAAAGTGGCCTAGTCAATCTGGAGGCGGGCGGGGCCGGCGGGGGGCGGGCCGCTGCTGTCGAAGGCGGGGCGGGGCGGGGCGGCGCGGAGATGAGAGGCGAGGTCGCGGCGCGGCCGCGCTGCGTTGGGCCCCGCAACAGCTGTGGCCCCCGCGGGGCCCCCGCCGCCCCCGCGTGCTCACGGCCCGGCCCGCCCCTTCCTCCCGCAGCGGACGTTATTCCTTTCCCTCTATGTATTGTGCCGCCGCTCTTGAAGTGCGGCGCGCGCCTCCCGTACACAGCCACTCGCTTCCTTCCAGTGCGCTTCCAGGCGGTGCAATGTCACGTGACGTGCCCCGCACGCAACGCGCCGCCCCGGGAGGGGGCTCCGGGGGCCCCGGGGGCTCCTCCAGGCCTGGAGTGATGAGGTGATGATGCACGGGGAGGCCGGGGGCAGGGCCGGCCTGCAGCAGACATTCCGAACACTGCATCTACTCTGGCCTCTGGCCTCTCTCTCTCTCTCTCTCTCTCTCTCTCTCTCTCTCTCTCTCTCTCTCTCTCTCTCTCTCTCTCTCTCCCTCTCCCTCTCCCTCTCCCTCTCCCTCTCCCTCTCTCTCCCTCTCCTCTCCTCTCTCTCTCCTCTCTCTCTCTCTCTCTCCTCTCCCTCTCCCTCTCTCTCTCTCTCTCCCTCTCCCTCTCCCTCTCTCTCTCCCTCTCTCTCCTCTCTCTCCTCTCCCTCTCCCTCTCCCTCTCTCCTCTCTCTCTCCTCTCTCTCTCTCTCTCTCTCTCTCTCTCTCTCTCTCTCTCTCTTTCTCCCTCTCCCTCTCCCACTCTCTCTCTCCCTCTCTCTCTCCCTCTCTCTCTCTCTCCCTCTCCTCTCTCTCTCTCTCTCTCTCTCTCTCACTCATGCAGCACACCGCGAGTACGACATAGAGACAGAGCTACGAGAAGGCGCGGTTATTCGGAATCAGCCGCGGGTAGTGCGGTGCTGCTGACCGACTGACAGCTAGACAGCCGCCGCTGTACAAGTTCAAGGGAAAGTGAGCGGCGCTGCGTGCAGCAGAGCTGAGCTAGCTGAGGGGAGCAGGAGCAGCAGCCTGCCGGCCGACGCAGCGCGGCGCAGCGTGAAACCTTGCCCAGTGTGGCACCCCCTCACCTGGCGGAAAGTGGGACCGCAGCGGTCGGCACCGGCGGCCCGCCGCCAGCCTGTCCTGCCTAGAGCCCCGGCCACATCAGGCAGGACTCCGGTCCTGTCCAGACGGGCGCCGCGCCGGTCGGCTGCACACTCAAATGTTGCACCGAAGGCCTTCGTCCCGGTGGTGAGGAGGCCTCCACCGCGCCGCTCCATGACGAAGATGGAAAGGCGAAGAGCGGGGGGGGGGGGGGGGGGGGGGGGATTTTTGATGTTTCTCGCCTTTAAAATGTTCCCGATTTGCTCCTCATTTTAGTCGACGACGCGGCGCCAAGGAACATCTTTTTAAAAATATCGTCACTTCACAAAAACTATTTTTTGCCACAACTGGTGTAACAAATAATCGTCACAAAAAGCATTGTACCTAAACGAATAGAAAATCATTTTCTTAGGCGTTCTGCCCAGAAGTGACACAGATTTCATCACGAAAATGTTTCGTCAAGTGTCGAGAAAATTGTTAAGTGACGACATATTTGAATGACGAAACATTCGTCATCAATGCGTAATGTCACGAGATGAAATATATTTTTACTTTTTTGGGGGGCCGAGGACATTTTTCCTCATTGAAATTTCGCCCCGTTTCTGTTTCTTTCTCTTGAACCTATGCGCATGCGGCACGACAGCGGGGCGGGCGGGCAGGGGGGAGGGTAGGCCAGCCCGCCGGTCCTCGGAGCGCCCGCGTTGCCTACCCTCCCGGCGGCCCGGCTCCAGGGCCTGCCGCTGCCGCTCAGCTTCCGGGTGGAGGGCGCTGGAGAGGGGATCTGCCCCGCATGCGTCCGGCCGGCGGAGACGGCTGGAGCTGGAACTGGACTGACCCTGAACTTGGGCTGGGCAGCTGGGCACGCGGGAGAGCGAGCGCGGCGCGGCGCCACCGGCCGCGTCTGTCGCGGCGCCGACCACGTGGTCCCCGCCATTGCCGAACCAGGACCGGTTTCAGAGATCCGATCAAGTATTCACGTTGGCCGGTTTTTTTTTTCTGTTATTTTATCGCCGCTTTAAGAAAAAACAATTGATTTCTCTGCACACCAAAATGCCATGGGATAATTTCGGCCCGTAAAATGTTGCGTTTTTATGCACAACATAATTTGGATGTACAATTTTTAGTATAATTATGGGACAGAGATTGTCTCTTGCACGCTAAAATTTGTCCCATCTGTACGTTACAAACTGTCCCAACGTTGTGTTTTGCTTAAAAGCGCAACATCTCATGACAAAATAATTGTCCCATATGTATTCCGGGTGGAAGAAAGAGGGGGGGGGGGGGGAGGAAGAGGGTGCCGCGGAATATAAATCTATCTTTAAAACTGCAAACTGCATTGCATTCAAGCCTTTTGCTGACGTTATACTGGCGTGAAATTCTTTTATCATTTTGTGTGCGCGGGCAGTGGGGATTTGTGTCCGACGCTGCCGTGTTGCGGACAGCCGCTGGCGCGCCTCGAGTCCGCCAACTTCTTTTTTTTTCTTTTTAAACGGTTATAATGGGGCTGATTACGACTAAATGTGTAATGTGTGCGTGCGCGATAGCGGCGCGGCTGACGTCACCGGAGAGCGGTGCCCGCGGAGCCCGCGGCGCCTCCAGGAAGTGCGTGTGCGGGGGCGGGCTGTGGGGGGCGGGCTGTGGGGGGCGGGCTGCGGGGGGGCTGCGGGGGGCGGGCTGCCCGCCGTCCACACGGTGTACACCGACCCGCCGAGGATCATGGAGAAGTGGTGCGGTGCCACTGAGAAAACTGTACAAAGAAAATGTGGGGAACGCGGGGGAAACGTCAAATTTGTACGTGTCTGCGGAATATGTGGCGGGATCAACGCTCCGAATATGAGTGCGGCGGGCGGTCCGCTGCCCCCGCCGGCCGCTGTGCAGAGTGCAGGCGCTGCCCCCGTCACCAGCAGGCAATGAGTGGCCAAAACACACGGGCGTTAATTAAGGCAAACTATTTGCAGCAGTGACAAGGTGTTGCCTGGCAGGCAAAGCAGGGAGGCGAAGGTGGGCAGGGCGCTATCGTGGCACCTGCTGTGTGTTTGGTGGCTGCTCTTCCCCTGCTCTCCTGGCGACGTATGCTGTTCGTGACAAACTGTCTCTGTCGCGCTCGTGGAGGGGCTTCGTGAGAGAGCGACAGAGAGGCCCGATGCGGCCCGAGTTCAGTGTACGAAATCGCCGGCCTGCTGCCAGCCGCGTGGGGGAGTCCGAGTCCCCGGGGGCGGCCCGGTGCAGCGCGGAGGCCGACGTGGCCGTGGCCGGCGTGGCGTCGTGCGGCCTGCCGGCCCCTCCGGCCCGGTGACGTCAGCGTCAGCCCCCACCCCCTCCCCTGGCTGCTCCGCTGTACGTCACCACCCCGCCAGCTGGCCGCCAGCAGGCCGCCAGCGGACTGTGACGCCTGCCGCCGTGTGTGTGTGTGCATGTGCATGTGCATGGCAGTCATGGAGTCGGCGCAGTGCCGGAGGGGCCGGGGCCGGGGTGCTCGGCACGATGCACGATAGCCGCAGTAATGTGGCGGTGGCGGCTTCGCAGCCGCTGCCCGGTGACGTGTGCTGTAAAGCTGCCAGAAAAGTAGGCGAAAAGTGGGGCAGACACACGGGCGCCATGCTGGTGCCTGCCTCCGCACCTGTCTGCCTAGTGGGTAGGGGCTGATCCAAGGGGGTGGTACAAGCCCCCCACCCCTAACCCGTCCCTTTTCCCTTGGCGCCCGAAGGGCCCTTGAAATTTAGGCGACCGGCGTAACCTTTCTGCCTGTAAGTATAGGCAAATGAGCGGGACATCGCCCCCCCCCCCTCCCCTCGTCAAGCCGATCCTCCGCCCCCTGCCCCTGCCAGTAGGCACACCTCTGATGTCCGTGACAGGGTTTTGCCTAGTGCGGCCAGGCGGGCACCAGCACGCCTGTGTGTCCCCACAACGCCTGCGAAGGCCGGGGCAGCCGCGCGACACGCGTGCGCTGGAGGAGCTGCGTGTTGCCTACCCGGCCGGCGACACTGCCGTGCCCAGCCGTGCCGTACTGCATCGGGCGGGCGTGGCGCGGCAAGGCTATGGCCGAGCGTTCGCCGTCTGTCTCCCTCGCACTCACACCAGAGGCGTGCACAGGGCCGGCTCTCGGTGGGGGCGATGTAGGTCTTTTTGCCTACTTAAAGGCGAAAAAGCCGAAGGTTGCCTACATTTCTGGTGCCTTTCGGGCGCCAACTCGGCTCCTTGGGGGGGGGGGGGGGGGGGGTGCGCGCCTCTGGCTCACACGTCTCGTTCTTGTGAGTGGACAGAGACAGAGGATTTCAGTCATGGGACCACGCTTGAGCCAAGACCGACCACTGCTGTATGCCCGCCCGATGCCGAACACTGCACTGCCATATGCAGAACGTCCTTTACGGCCGACCCCGGCCGCTGTGTGCTGCGACCTCCCCCCCCCCCCCCCTCCTCCTCCTCCCTGCCTCCTCCCCCGGAGTACGTGGCTCGAAAGCGTCGCCCCCACGTCGTCGGCCGTCCCTGAGTCATGCTCCTCGCTGCGGCTGTCGTGGCTGCCGTGGCGCCCACCGCTCCGGTGCACGGCGCTCGTGGCGTGGCGCGGCGTGGCGTGGCGTGGCTTGGATGCGTGGGTGCGGCGAGGCAAGGAGCTGCACTGCTCGCAAATCAGTTTCAAGCGCGACTGACTCTCCCGGTCCGAGGTCCCGGGGCAGCGCCGGCCGGCAGCGCTCGGAGATGTTCTCCGCGGAGGCCGGAGGCCATGAGTCTGCCAGTGTTCTGTTCTGTGTCGGGCAGGCAAAGAGCTCGCCGGGTGCTTTCCTTCTCTGTCTCGCACGCATTACGATCTTACGAGATGAAGAGAGGCAGATGAGTCTCGGGTAAAGCCTTGCCCACCGGAGCCTCTGCCCTGCTGGCCTAGTCCGGGCCGGCAGCCACAGACGGGCTGGGCCCCTCCGCCCTCCACCCTCCGCCCCGGCTGATCGCGGCAGTGTGATCGGCTCGGTGCCTTTACGACAGGGGCCGGCGGGGACCTCGGAGACGGGACGGGTCCGCGACACCTAACCGCGGCCAGCGGCGCCAGCGCCCCCCGCCGGCCGGACCACTTTCTGCGACGCCGCGGCCGGGACCCGTTTAGTTCCCGCGGCCGTCGTCGTGCCGCCCTGCCCGGTCCATAGAGTCCCCGACGGCTCCCTGTCCGTCACCACGGTGCACGGCAGTGTCGCCGGGTGTCTGCTGCGTGCCGCGCCGGCTCGCTGGCATTGACCCGTCCGGCAGCGCCCGGCATACGGCTCCGATGTGTGAGCGATGTATGCATATGCATTCGGGGGCCGTCCGGAAAGTGCGTGTGGCTCGCTGCCAGCCCGCGGACCCCGGCCTGTAGCCCCCGGCCCCCGGCGCGAAGCCAACTGCCCCCCTCCCCCCTATCCGTAGTCCCCGGCTTGTAGTTAGTCCCCTACTTGCAGTTAGTCCCCTACTTGTCGTTAGTCCCCTACTTGTCGTTAGTCCCCGTCTTGTAGTTAGTCCCCGGCTCGTATCTCGTAGCCCCCGTCACGTGGATGGACCATTCCATGGCAGCCATTGACAGCGCACGTGTCAAGGCTGCACAGGCGACGGTGTCCTGCCCGCCTGCCTGCTGCCTGAATGCGTTTCTGTCAGGAGGCGGCGCGGGGAAGGCTCCTCGGAAGGGAAGGGAAGGGAAGGGAAGGGAGGGCCTCGAGCCACGAGTGGATTTCTCCCCAAGGCGCGGCGCGGCGCGCGGAGCGATGGGCCGCGGCCGCGGGCGGCGGGCGCATTGCCGGGGCGGAAGTCGCCAACTACCGCGGCTCGGCTCGGGTCGGAGCCGGCCCGGCCGGGCCGGGACGGGACGGGCTGGAGTGGACTGGACTCGACTGGACTCGCCAGGAGAGTGGAAATGTACGGGCGGCTCGTCTAGCGGTCACGTGACGGATCCAGCCGCCCTCGGCCGGGCTTAGCCGGGCCGGCCTGCGCGGTGGTAGTCACTAAATGTAAATGTACAAATACAAATATAATTTAATACAAATTTGTATATGTACAGAATTGCGCATAGATAATTTATGTACAAAATTGTTCATCATTATGTACAAAAATATACATCTGCTGTACAAATGCATACATACCTGTGCACAGAATTGTACATTTACATTTAGTGTGATGGTACCGACACCGACATGCAGCATTAGCCCTTCCTTCGGCTCGGGGGTGGCGCGTGGCGGCGCGTGGTGGCGCGTGGCGGCGCGTGGCGGCGCGTGACAGTCGTCGGCCTGCTGCCGGGTTCGTGACACCCCCCCCCCCCCCTGCGGGCGGCGGCACCCCGCGGTCTTCCCCTTCCCCCTGCTCAATTGTTTGTTGCATCTCTTTGACCGTGGCATTTTCTTTTCATCTGTTCTAGACGCTGATGAACATGGCATACTGTTGCCTTATTCTCCTGGGCAAGTTGATCCAGAAAGTCGTCTTCGGGCAGCTGAGGGTCTCCGAGCAGCAGCATGTCAAGGACAAGTTCTGGAACTTTGTCTTTTACAAGTTTATCTTTGTATTCGGAGTTATCAACGTGCAGTATCTGGATGAAGTGGTGCTGTGGGTAGCTTGGTTCTCAGTGCTGGGCTTTTTACATTTGTTGGCACAGCTGTGCAAGGACCGCTTTGAATATGTATGTGTGTCGAAAATATATATATTTATGTGTGTATATGTGTAGTGTTTCCTAAGGAACAACTAACAATGTATTTTTCTGTTTCAGCTTTCATTTTCACCCACAACCCCAGGATGGAGTCATGCACGACTTGTGGGTCTACTGTTTGCCATTCTACTTTTGTCTGGATTTATGTTTCTTATATGTATTGCCGTTGGCTTCTTTGATGGTTTCAATACATTTGCCTTTATGGCTGCAGAGGTATGTTTCATTTCCTTTTAAGTACTGCCAGTGTCTTTTCAACTGTTCCCCACAAATAACCCACCTGACACTTTTTATTATAGTGTGTTCTTCTAACGGTGAGGACACTCCATGTGATACTCCGCTACATGTTGCACCTGTATGACATGCGAGGGAGTGACAGTGGGAATGCAGGAAACCATGAGGGTCTTGCCCGTGTTGTGGCATGGGAGAAAAGAGGACCTGTCGCATACTATGCTGAGCTTGTCCTGGAGCTGGCAGCGCTGGTGGTTGACCTGCTGCATCATCTGCACATGCTGCTGTGGTCCAACATTTTCCTGTCCATGGCCTCCCTTGTGATATGCATGCAGCTGCGGTTTCTCACTCATGAGATTCAACGACGCTTCAAGAAACATCGCAATTACCTTTGGGTGCTTAATCATTTGGAGCAAAAGTAAGTAACCATACAGTTGTCTGACTAATTTTTAAAATCTAAGCAAAAAACAAAAAAACCTGAACTTTTGAAGTTTAATACTTAAGCTATTTATGGTACAGGATTGTCATTATTAACTGTAACATCGTCTTTATTTCCTGTTTCAGTTATCCAATGGCGTCGGCAGAGGAGCTAGCTCAGAATTCAGACAATTGTGCCATATGCTGGGAAAAAATGGAAACTGCAAGGAAACTGCCATGCTCTCATCTGTTCCATAAGTAAGTGCTGCACCTGACGTGTCTGCATCTGACATTTGTAAAATTGGTGGTTTTAACCTGGTACTTCTTGTCCCATTGTGTTGCAGCTCATGTTTGCAGTCTTGGCTAGAGCAAGATACATCATGCCCTACATGTCGTCTAGCCCTCTCCATGCAGAGTCCCATTACCCGTGGTCATGGATTAGACCACACCCTGCTGGCTGTAGATGGTGGGGCGGACGGAGTCCAAGCAGCCAGGAGGCCACCAGCCAATCACTTCTTTCACTTTGATGGTGTGTATCCAGCTTTTACATATGTTTATTCTTTGCTCAGTCACCATCCTTGTCCATACTTACCTGGCCTCAATTAACATTTGTCACCTTTTCTGCCTGCAGGCTCCCGATATGTTTCTTGGCTGCCAAGCTTTTCAGTGGAAGTGACTCATACCCAGCTTCTGAGGGCAGACCAAGGACTTCAAGTACAAACATCCCAACTTGATGCAATGGCCAGACAGGTGTGTAGTCAAGGTTTCAGTTTGTAAATTTTGATTGATGTTTCTCCTGTCAACTTCATGCGATATCTTACCTTTGTTACTTCATGTAACACTCATGACTCCAAGTGGAATTCTTGAATTTTTATACATCAGTTCCACAAACTAAATGAGGCATTTTATTTCCTTCAGGTACAACAGCTGTTTCCGCACATGCCAATGACATTGATTATGGATGATCTGCGCCTCACCCGGTCGGTGGAGATCACCATTGAAAATATACTTGACGGTCGGTTAGTGGCTCCACCAGGCCGAAGATTCAGAGAAGAGTCTTCGGGGCCAATGACAGCTACCCCTGTTACGCCAACACAGCCAACACCCCCCTCTTTACAGTCACCAGTCTCAGATGGAGGGGGTCGGAGTCATACGGATTCAGACGGGTATGTTCAATCCGTAAAACTGATCTTACTGGTATTTAAATGAAGTACCGTACTCTGAGAGACCACCAGCAAGACTTGTGTACAAACTTGTATTTTTGTCTTGCTATTTGCAGCACTCCAACTGATGAGGAGCCATCTAACCTCGGTGGCCGTTTTTCAAAGTCGCCTTTGGAGAGAGAAAGAATTTTACATCTTCGTAAGGAGCAGCTACTTCACGCAGCACGGCGACGCTATCTCGATAAACAAGCAAGCTCAAAACATTTCCCAGAAACAGATACAGTCAGTGAAGAAGTAACAATGCTGGACACTCATGTCTAAGAGAGCCCAACTCTTACATTGTTGCATGTAACAGTTATGTTTTACCTTCCAGTCATCCACAAAAAAAAAAAGTGGACAGGATTTATGCACTGTTTACTCATTTAAATTTTGTTGTTGTTGTTGCTATAAACAATATATGTCTCGTTTCTCATTCTATGAGGGGGGGGGGGGGGGTGCTTTGCATTCATTAACCAGCTTTCTTATGGTTTTCTTTTCAAAAACTTTGGTTGATGTTTTGTTTGTGTTTAAGTATCTCTATTGTAAATGTTGATTCTGTGCTGGTTTGGAAATGCTCCTGCTTTTGCTTGAAGACATGAAGTTTGATGTCAGTCTCTGGGCTAATATTACTTCTAAAGTTTGACTCTGAAGAGGTTGACTGGTATTCTCTTTTAGAGATCATGATTGCACGTATTGAACATGACAGTTCAGAACTGATGTTACTTGTATCATTTTTTTTTCTTGTTTTGTAGTGTCATTCTTTATTTTATTTTAAAGTTAATTTTAAAGTTAAAAAAAAAATTGTGATTGGAATTGAGAATACTTACCGCATTATAAGTTTGTTTTTTGGTAAAAAATTACTTGTAGGTTGAATTTGATAGAGAATGACAGTGACATTATGATTGATGCTACTGTGATTTGTTACTTAACAGCCATGAGATAATTTATAGTTGTGTTCACCCTGAAGTGGTGTTTCATTTTGCCCTCAATTTTTATGATTGAAATTGCTTTGGTACCTTGTGGTACTGTTAAATTATGCCATGTGCAGAGGGGCTTTGCCTTCTTAGTCACGGGCCAGTGTATATATCACGGATACTTAAAATAGATTTTACAAGGAAAAATGATCTCCAGTGCCAGCTATAGTGCTGTGACTTATGGAGATGTCAAGCAATCTTGACAGTTAATGCCCTGTGATAATAATGTTACAAGGTTATTTTATTTTGCCAGAAAATAATATAAGAAGTCCTGCACTGCTATTTAAGTTGTGACACAATAAGGTAGTCGTAGTTTACAGTACTTGTTTTATTAATAAAATCTGTACTTGGCTTCTCTTTGCAAATTGCAACAATTTCTGGGAGAGTATGAGAAGTGTGATAGTTGATTGCCAAATATAATGTGATGTGTGCTTTTCTTCTCCCTGTTTGTTCCTTTCCATGGATACATCAATCTCGCAGTGCCAAGAAATCATGTTATGACAACAAATTAGGAGTGCTGTTGGGAAAGCTACAGCCAATAACTTAGCCTATGAACTCTGCAGTACAGGGTGGCTGCAGAATCGTTCAAGTCAATTCCTTTTGCTAATCTTGATTTTAAATCATTTTCCCTCCAATCTTAAAGTGGTTTCATGGTGCTGAACTTCACATTTTCTCTTCTCTAATTACCTACCGCCTTGTGGCCACCCTGATCAAAACTGTCTTGATTGATCAGTGAAGCATAAATTGAATGGTCTGTGGCAGCAATATTACAATCTTTATTTTTTAGAAAGGGATGTCTGTTCTGATTGTGTGTGTGAATGATTGTGATATTTACTTTGTGTTTGTATAATGCCAAATTGTGTATTATATTTGAAAGTACTGATACTCCATAACATGCATCTGGTTTCTATCAGATTTATGACTATACATATAATGGAACTTTACATGTAGAAATGTTAGGTAAGAATATCTAATTAAAAGGTAGCTGTATGTTCGAATGACTTAGTCAGAAAAAGGAATAGTCTAATATTTCATGGTTCTCATAGAGCAACAATTTTGTGTTAATTTTATTTGTATCTGAAAAGACTTACTTTGTAAAATATATGCCTTAATTACTGCTACACTGAAACATTGATTTTTGTTTAACATTTGTCCTTCACATTTTGTATGTATCTGGCTATAACTCAAATGTGACACAAGAGAGGAATTGAACTGAGAAGACATAAAAGAATACACTTCAAGTCTTTCGAATTTATTGAAACAATATTTTGATGGCCTCTCAAACTAAATAAATATATAAAAATCACAGTATTTTCAAGTAAGTGTAAAAGGCCAATTTAAGAATTAATATTTCTTTCTCTGGAAAAACGCTATAACAAAAGACGATTAAGAAGAAAACCTGGAATGTAGAATTGTGCAAATGGTTACTTAGTCCAAAGCCAAATAACAAATCCACTGGAATGAAGCCTTAGATTTCTGAGTGTTGTCTACTGTAAATATTTTTCTATTGTGACTAAGGAGCCACAAGATGGATGGTCATTGGCAGGTAACATGGTTTGGTAAGCTGGACTAGTTGATCACCTTTTTATTTATTTGCCAGTTGACATCTTTGAAACAATGGATCTCACCGAAGCTGGATTCTTCTCTATCTCATTTACCATATCTTCCTAAAAGTTAATTTAGGTTTTATTAAATATGGTTTAATGCAACAAAAGAGTGAAACTAAGATAAGATTTCTGAGCCTTACTTCAAGTACAATGGTGCTAGAGGTGCTATGTAAATCATTGTCATCTCCAGAAGCAGCAAATGAAACATACTTCCTTTCAGACAGAGGAGTAGGGGGTTTGCTCAATGGCTTCATGATTGAACGTGGAGTGGTCTCTTTTCCTGGAGACTTCACGGGAGTGTTCTCATGGGACCTCATGGTAGTGTCACCATCTTCGCTACTGACAGAGGGTATGGCCTGAGAACATTGTTGTTTTTTCTGCAAATATAACAATACAATTTTCAATCAGTGTTTGTTACAATATTCTAGTTGCAGTTCCCTTTAACATCTTGCCTCAAACCTTGGCTTTTGCTGATGCAATGGCTTTAAGTAGTTTTTGGTGTTCTGCTTTGTGTTGGGCTGCATCACGTTTCCAGGCTCTGATGTTCTTCTGGCTCTTTTCAAAACTTTTCTTCAACTTCTCCAGTTCTAATTTTTTCTTTTCAATTACCATGTTGTTTCCTCTGGTTTGTTTTTTCAGGTCATTTTCTATTTTAAGGAAATTCTCCTTCTGTTTCTGAAGGAGAGCAAATGTTTTGTGAAGACTATCTATCTCTTCTTTTAGATGATTGATATCACCTGAAAGTGTTTCACACTTTTGCTTTGTTGTTGCCAGTTTTTCTTGAAGTTCCTATTAGATGATTCATGCCAGAAAAAAAAAGAAAGACCATAAAAATAAATTAAGTTCTTAGCAGGTTCAGGGTACACACCGAAACATTTTGAAAAGTACATACCTTTTTTTCATTGCAACTTTTGGTAAGAGCATTTGAATGGCTTTCGTGCAAATCGCTAATTTTAAGTTTTAGCTGACTAAGTTCCTCAAGCCTTCTTGCCAACACAGTGCCCTTTTCTTGATGGGTCAATTTTAAACCATCAGCATTTTTACTCACGTGGAGTAGTTCATCCTCCAAGCGGATTAAATTCTTTTTCAATTCCTCTTCTAATCTGATTTTGGCTTCAATTTCTACCTTAAGAATCTTAATGTTTTTCTTTTGGTTGGTGGAATCGTTCTGAATCTTTTCAGAAATTCTGGATGCCTCTACAATTCCCATTTCTTTTTTGGTCAGTACGTCATTTTGAAATTTCAAATCATTATGCTGTTCACTGGTCAATGATTGATTTTTAATGGTCATAAGCTCCTTTTGTTGGACCAGGTTTTCCAATCTTGTCTGCAATTCTTTAATGGCTAAAGCATTATTTTCTGCAGTTGAAATCTCTGTTACCTTTGCATCATTCTCAGCTTGTTCTAGACTTTGGGCCAGTACGGTGACATCAGAACTCTTCTTTTGTATAGCTTCCTGCGTCATTTTTACCGCCAGTACAATTTCCTCAGTTTTATCATGAAGAGTCTTCAGTTCATTCCCAACTTCCTCTTGTAGTTGTTGCAGCGATTCATCAAAATGTTGTCCCTTTTTTTCCTCATCGCTGATGTGTGCAGCCAACTGTTCTAGCTCACTGTAATAAAAAAAAATACATCTCATCAGATCAAAGAAAGAAATCTAAGATTTATTATTTCATAAGATTTAAGTCATACCAAATAGTTGAATAGTACCTTGACAGATTTTGTTTTTCTGTTTTCTTCTCATTCAGCTGTGTCTCCATAAAAGAACTCACAGACTTGAGGGATTCAAGGTCTATATTAACATTCTTTATTTTGTGCCTTAAGACACCAAGTAGACCTTGCAAATCCTCGCACTGCAATCAAACAATTTAAAATGGAAATGCCTGATATAAGTGTACACTTTATCTCAACTTCATAAAGGACATACCCTTTTCTGTTTCATATTAATGGCCTGTCTTGCTGAAGAAATTTCGTGATCAAATTTAGCAGCACAAGTGGAAGCCTCAGCTTTATATGACTCCACCATATTCTCCATCTTCAAAATTTCATCTTTTCCAGCGTTACTGTCTTCTTGCTCCTGGACTCTGATAGGGATGAAACATTTCATATTTTAATTTATAGAAACCAAAACTTTCAACGCTCTCCTTCTCTATCGCCTTACCTTAAATCATTTATTGTGACATTCAGTTCTTTGTTGAGCAAGCATACTTTCTCTAACTCTTTGGCAACCTCTCTTGTCTTGCACTGAATTGCAATTATGTTCTGAATGCATAACTCTTTTCTTTTGATGCATTTGTTTTGTTCATCCTCCAAAGTCAGGATCCTGCAAGAAAAGAATTAGAAAAAGGTATCAATTTCTGAAACCTGGAACACATGTGTTGACAACAGAAAAGAGAACAAAACCGTTTAGACATACCTGTCAGTCAATTTTTTAACTTCAAGGGAGCTTTCTCTGGTCTTGTCAGTTAAACTGACTTTGTCTTCCAGTGCTTGTGTTAGAGCTGTTTTAGATTTTTCAAACTTTTCCTCCTGGATTTTTGCTATACTTTCCAAGTTAAATTTATCCTGCACAAAAATATTTCAATAGATGTATCTGAGAATCGCTCAAAAATATCCTCCCAGGCATTCCAAAAGTTCAGAAATTTGTTTACCACTGACTTACCTCATTAATTTTTTGAGTAAATGTTTTATGATCTGCTTTCAATTTCTGAACAGTTTCCTTTGAACACGCCAACTGGGAATTCTTTTGGTGAACTTCTGGTTGCTTTTGTGAAACTTCTAGTTTTAACTGAGCCACTGTCTGTTGATGGCACAATGATTCATTGCTGAAATTTTCTGAATAGATTGCATAGCTGTTGTTTTGCTTTAGCCTTTGATCTTGAACTGTAGAAATAGTTAAAGTTTCAATGATACATGATTTTAAAGCTTACTTGTAGAGTTACTTGTCTCAAGAACATGAACTTACTGGCAGATAAAAGCTCCTTCCTTTCCAAAAAGTCATGATTTTGCAATCGTTTACCTTTCTCTATTAGACAGTTTAAATTTTCTATGCACTGGGTCTCCTGTTTACTTCCATCCTCATACGCTTGTGTCCCTTGTACAATGGTAGTTTTGATGCTTTTGCAATGATGCTGAAAAGAAACAACAATTTGAGCGCTTTGCTGAACCCTGGAACAGAAAAAAAATCACAATAAGACGACATCTGCACAACATTTGGACCAAACATATCTGAACATTCTCGCAAAGTATACTTGAGCTGAAGATTTTCACAGGCACTGAGTTCTCCTTGATGTAGGTTGCTGAGGTGCTCCAAATGCATCTGGCTGTTGAGTAAGAGCTGCTGCTGATGATCATAGCGCTCTTTCAGAACGGTAAACTGATGACGGGCATCTCCTTGCCTTTGTTCAATGGAGATGATCTTAGAGCATAATTCGTCCACATGAGTTTGAAACTCATGAAAAGGTGATAATGCTTCCTGGTCAGCTTCAGGACTGACCACCCCCTGACAAGAGGAAACCAAAAATAGTACCGAACATGGTCAAAGAAAAACCTGTACGTAGGGCACACGGCAACACATGATGTGGAAAGTAGAGCTTCCTCCGGTTCTGGGTTGGAAAACTAATGAAAATGAGTCATGATATACTTTAAAAACCCCCAACAAGGGAATCCATGACCTTAGTAGGCTCCAGGAGAGGATAACTCACCTGTGGGGTGTAACCAAGTGCGCCATAGCTTTGCTGCGGTCGAGGCCCCGAACTTGAGGCCGCGCCCGAAGCGGACTGCGGTGAACTAGCCATTCCGGTCTTGCTAAAGAAACTGGCTTCAGCTTCAACCACGAACTCACCTACAACCCAATAAAAAAAGATACACAAAAACCACTTAATTTATGACTAGAATCATAATTACGACATCCGCGGGAACCAACCAAATCCGCACCCACTCACCACAGCTGGACGCAACACGTTTGAAGTCTACTGGTAACGGTCAGGGGCGCAACGGTTTCAAAGAGTCCGGTAAGTTGAGTCCGAAGAGTCGTACCAACCTCGAAGCTTCGACATCGAAAATACTTATCGCGACTTACAAACGTACAACGTAAAATATGAAAAAAATGCCTCCCCCCCTCTAGAATCGCAGATATAGTTGGATATGGATATAGTACGACGCAGGTGAAAATTTCCTCCCCGCCTCCTCCTTTCAGAGGCCGACGCGGCTCCGTGGCAACTCTGTGTTCGCCGCCTGCTGTTCGCGGTCTGTTTTGGTTTTGCCGACGGACCGAAGCCCGTTTTATGAGTGAACGGTGGACGTCGAATATAGGCCCGTTCCGTCTGCGCTGAGTTTGGAAAAGGAGTTCAACATCAACTCCGTAGATTCGATTTTACAGCCCCATGAACCATCATGGCGGGATCTATCTCGCCTGGCGAACAGTTTTTCTTCTCTCTCCCTCGCGCGCGCGCGCGCGCATAGGGTGTGGAGTGAAAGAATGTAAACTCTTCTAGCTTAGTTTGAGCTCATGTGTGGTTTGCCGCATCAACTTGTGAGAACAGTGAGAGTCGCGATTAGTCGCGTCGCGCCGGACGGGGAGGAAGAGGGAAGGCCAATGCTCCGCCGCTCCACCACGCCACCACCACCCCACCACCGATGCAAAGGTTCTTATTTGCACGGCGCCCGGCTTCCGTGTACATAATGTCATCCGGTATAATAGGCACCGCAAAACCGAAGTAAATAAAACAGCAGTAGTACTCTATCTCATTTACCCTGATTTATCGCTGACAGTTGTCATAATGGATGCGAAAGAAATAAAACGCCTTCTTAAAGAGGCTAAGGAGGCTATAAAAAACAAAGAGCCTAAAACTGCTATTAAAGTGTGCAAGGTGAGTTCCTGTAAAACAGGAAAGACCTAACCCAGCTTGTCAGACATCCTAATGATGTGATGTCATACTTTGATTGTTTCCTTACAATTATTTGTTCTCAGGCTTCAATTATTTTCAGGGCTTTTACTTCTCTTGCCTCAGGGATCTTAGTATCTGGTCTTGCTACGTATTGTTTGTCACCCGTGTTAAACTTTTTTCTTTCCATTCTTTTCAGACTGTACTGAAAGAAGACAGAAGCAATTATGTGGCTCTTGTTTTGTTCGGAGCGGCTTTGCAGGAGTCGGACCAGCATGAGGAAGCTCCCAAAGCGTATAAAAAGGCAAGCGAGTTGTCACCTGAACAGCCACTGGCATGGCAAGGCCTTATTAAGTATTATGAAAATCACAAGAAGACTGCAAGTCCTGAGCTGGAAGCAGATGTTTTGAAAGCTTATGCCCACCTTATACCACTAGAACCGTAAGGGATTGTCAGCGGTACTTGATTGGATCTATTTAATATGTGTACATAATCTGTATTTCTTTAAAAATTAATGATTTTCAGAGACAATTCAAAGAAGCAAGAATTCGCCATGAAACTTAGCGAACTTGTTGTAAAACTTCAGTCCTTTGAAGATTGCTTGACAGTTCTTTCAAAGTTGCCAGATGATAAAGAGACAAAAAATGTCATTCAGAGGTGTCTTTCCAAAGCTTTATTACAAATCAAGGAATTGAAGGATACTGGTGCTGCTATGGTATGTATGGTATTTGTCTGTATAAAACCATTACTATTTTATGTCCAAGACTATGTGCTTTGTGTCTTGATGGTGTATCATTATTTGACTCATTCATTTTGTTGATTGCGTAATTTTTCTTTCCAGCTAGAGAGTACATTGGAGCAGATTGTTTTGGATTGGAAAAATAATCCTAAGGGAAATGATTTCGACATTCAAGAGTTTTATCGACAATTTTTAAAACTACTCTACCGCAGTGGCAAATATGATAAGTTGTTTCATGAAGCAAAATCAATGGCTGAAACCTTTTCCAAAGATCCTTACCCTTTAGAGTGGATTTGCAAACTATGGGTGGAAAGTGTAGCAGAGAGGAGGGATCTCTCCTTAATGAAAGACTCTATCAGCAAGGTTGTTAGCACCCTTGAGTCCATCAGTCCCTCTGCTAGTTCAGTTAGTATGGCCACTGGAGCTGTCCATTATTGCAATTCACAGCTTCTCAGTGCAAGAGATGAGCTTACAAAAGGTAGGAAAATGGTTACAAATTGCTGCGAAATTTAGGAGATAAATATTCCCTAAGGCTGAATACACCTTATAAATTTCAGCTGTGACAAGTAAGCAGGCACCATGGCATGTATACCTGCTCTTATCTGATGTTGAAATCAAGTTTGGGTGCGCTCTAGAAGCTCTTAATTTGCTATCTGAAGCCAAAAGCAAAGTCAAACGTCTTTCTACTGATCAGGATTATATTTTCAAGAAATATGAAGTTGGTGCCCTTATTGCAACACAGATACCAGACAATTTGGAGAAAGGTGCCAAGCAATGTGAAGAGGTAAAATTGCAGCTTAATTTCATCTCAATTATTAGTTGCTCTTTAATGTTTTCCCATCCTCTTAAGGCATATGACCTTTTCTTTACAGTTATTAGTTAGCAGACCAACCGATGTCTTTCTTCATTTCCTTCATGCCCGAGCATCTGTGTCATTAAAACACTTTGAGGAAGCACAATCACACATTACAGAAATAGGGTCTGACAGTACTTACGCCGCCAAAGTTACAGTTCTTCAGTCGCAAATTCTGTGTAATTCAGGACAGAAAGACAAGGCTATTTTTATCCTAGAATCTGTAGCATCAGATGCAAAAGATGCTGACGTTTGGTTGACCCTTGCCAAACTCCACAGGGAATCAGGAAAGCAAGAAAAAGTTCTCACTGATTTAATGGAGGTGAAAGAGTTTTGTTTCTGAATACACATGACTTTTATGTTTTTATGTTGTTTTATGGTAGGTTTTCATTATTTATTTCTGTGCTCTTGCTGTTCAGGCTGCTAGGTGTGATCCTTACTATTGGGAAACCTTCATGCTCCTTGGACATCACTACAAAAGCCTCTCCAATTCTGCAGCCTTAGATAGAGCAAGGAGGTGCTATCAAAAGGCATTACAGCTCAATCCTAAAAGTACTGAAGTGGGAGAACACCTCAGTGATGTTTTGTTACTTCTTCATGATGTAGTAGGTGTCAATAGTATTAAACCTCTAACCCTCTACACTGTAATTTTGATCTTCACTCCTGTAATAATATTTAAAATTTACCTTCTTCAGGAAAGCAACATTCAGTTGTTGAACATGATTTCCCAAACCAGTAATGAGAAATGGATTTGGCTACGTTTGGGTCTCCTGCATACTGAAAAGGGTGAGGTTGATAAGTCAATTACATACCTCTGTAATGCTGTTCGTAGTGATCCACTGGACTGGTGAGCCAAATTATTAGTTTAGATGTCTGTGTTTAAGGAGAATCTAAGGCATTATGTCAAACTGTGTGCAATCATTTTCCCTTCTTCTGTTCATAGTCGAATTTGGGAAAGTCTTGGAGATACATACATGTGCCGTGGGGCTTGGCACGCTGCTTTAAAGTCATTTCAAAAAGTCATGCAACTTTCTCCTGGCAACGTTTATGCTGCCTTCCAGATTGGAACTGTAAAGCTGGTATGTTTCCTAATATCTATCTTTGGAATAATAATATTTTAAGCTTATTATATTAGTAGAGTGTATCGATCTGTTTTCTATCACAGCGCATGGAAGAATATGAAGAAGCCTTAATGGCTTTCAGACAGTTGTCAGAGTTATGTCGTGATTATGTACCAGCTCTACAAGGTCAGGGAGAGGCTGCTTTTCGGTGGGCTCAGGTCTTATTAAAGGAGCAACGGGTTGGCTGTGCTCGTGATCGTTGTCAAGAAGCAATCGATGCCTTTTCCAAGTATGTGAAAGTTTAACAAATCAGGAAGTTATGATGACAACTTCATAAATTTTCTAATTTTTTAACTTTTAAATACTGCTTCTCTTAGAGTCTTGAATCAAAGGAGAGATTTGTCATGCACTTGGAAACTACTAGGTGACACATGCCTCCTGGGTGCGAGGCTGCCAACATCTTACGGCAACTTTCATCTGGCAGAATGGCTTGTTTATTCAAGTAGTGATACAAATATGTCAGAAACTACGATGCTTAAGAAGATGGATATGTTTTTGCTAGCAGAGAGGTATTAATGATGAAGTTAATTACCTCAACATTTCATTTCTGTAAAAATCAAATGTCTTGTGATTTTTTAACTCCCAACCTTCTGTTCAGGATGTTTTGCCGAGCTATGTCTATCACTCAGGACAGCAGTTTGCTATGGCATGACATGGCATCAACCAACTTCTGGCATGCCATGGCTGTCTCTCAACCAAACGCACGCACCGAGATTCTGCAAAGAGCCATGACAGCAGCACGCCGTGCAGTAAATCTTAATCCCAAAAATGCATCTCATTGGAATATTCTTGGAGTTATAGCAGCTACTGAAGGTATGGTGCTTGTCCACACTGTTTCTAAAGTTACTATACTGCAAAATTTAATGTCAATTTTCTCGTGCTCTAACAGAACTGAAGCAGAGGGCTGTAGCTCAACATGCATTTATTCAAGCAATTCTCCTTGACAGTGCAAGTCCTGTAGCATGGACCAATCTTGGTACATTGTATTTCATTCTTGGTGATGTAACATTGGCTAACAAAGCTTTCTCGGCAGCCCAGAGAGTTGACCATGATTACACTAGATGCTGGTTAGGTCAGGTATGTTATCATTGCAGGACTGCTCACACTGTGCCAACATCACAACACAATTTTTAGCTTCTAAATCTGAGCTTTAACATTTCAGGCAATGATTGCAGAAACTCTAGCTCACCATGAAACAGTTGATTTGTTCAGACACGCTGCATCCCTAGAATATCATCATGAGAGCTGTTCTGGTTATGCTCACTGGGTTTTGAGAACACTTATGGATAATGAGAAGATGAACAAAGTTGATGATGGGCAACAGAGTGTGATGCTTAAGGACCTCAGCAGTATGTTTGCTGTGGAGGTTGCATCTGATTGCATGAAATGGTACACAGGTAAGGATCTATTCAATGTAATGTGTAATCTATGTGCTAGCTTTAGAATTTTAGCAATGGTGAATACTCTTGTTTGCAGAGCGGCATGGATCGGATCCCTGTGGCTGGAACATGCTCGGTTTGTTGCTGGAGAGACAGAGGCTGTTCCGTAGTGCCCGCAGTGCATTCCAGAAGGGTTTGGAGGAAGCCCTGCTTCAAAAATCAGAACCTCAATATTTAGATGCCATCCGTTGCAACCTAGGTCGCGTGCTCACCAACTTACAGGATTATCAGCAGTCCATAGATGTCCTTAAAAATGTAAACCATCCGAGCTTTGCCTCACAGTCAGGTCTTGCCCTTGCTCTCTTCAAAGGTAACTTTCATCCCCATTTTATTTCAAAGAAAATTTTCCTTCACTTCTCAGTAACTGGCATTCTATTTTATTTATAGCACAAAGGTTTGAAGAGGCATATGAAACATACAATGGGGCTCTGGAGTGGCTTGCACCTAATAACGAAACAAAAGCCCTTATTCTAATGTCTATGGCTGCCATGCAGTACAGTTTCAATCAATTGGAAGAATGTAAAACATTATTGTTTCAGAGGTAAGAGAATGCATAATTAGAATATTTAAATATTGTCAATGACATTTTGTCTTGCTCTTTCAAATTCTTTGTGTGTCCTATTTTTTTCGTTTCTTAACATTTTCCCCAGTATCCATCCCAAGCCCTTGTCGCCCCACCCGCTGTTGGCATTGTGTGCCATGGGTCTCCTCCACCAGGACATTGCTATGGCCAAGATTATGCTGAAGGAACTGTCGCAGTTCAGGGACGATCCTAGATATCTGGCACATATTGGGCTCCTGGCGGCTTACACCTCCTTCCTTCAGGTATGTTAAAGCACGTGATTATAAATCAATTTTTTTTTTTGGTCACTAATGATGGTTATAACAACTACAACACTTCTCCTGTCCGTGATTGCGCAGGGTGACCAGCGCGGGGCGCTGCGGGCCCTGGGCAAGGCGGTGCACCGGCACCCGGGCCAGGGCGCGCTGTGGCTGTCGCTGGCGCACGTCCAGATGCAGGCGCACGCACACACCCACGCGGGGCCGGGCCGTCCCGGCGCCGCCAGCACCGCTGCCATCGCGCGGACGGCCCTTGCGGCCTTGCACCTGGGGAGAACCAGCATGGACATCTCCAAGGTTAGCGGAGTGGAACGGGGAAGCAGGGGCGCAGGGGGCGGATCCAGGAGCGGCTCGAAAGAGAGGGGGCTGTGCGGGGTGGGGAGTGGGGGATGTAATGCTTTTCGCTGCTCCCTTCTGTCGGTTGCTGGTTGCCTATATTTCAGGCGGCTATTGAGGGTCGGGGATGGCAATTGCTTTCCCCCCCCCCTCCCCGCTCCCCATCCTCCTCTCTGGATCCGCGCCTACAGGGGCTCAGACCGAGGCCAAGCTTAATATAAAAAAAATAAGTGCCATACCAAAAATGAATTACAAAGAATGTTAGAATGGGAGAAAATGGGGGTTCCGTTCCCCCGCCACGCCTGTAACTGTGACGCACACTCACCACGCACCTCCTCCTCCCGACGCAGGTGCAGTCCATCGTGAGCGTGGCGCATTTGCTGTCCGGTGACGGTGTGTCGGCGGCCGTCAGCTCGCAGAAGGCCGTCCACCAGTTCCCCAACGTGGCCGAGAACTGGGCGACGCTGGTGTCGTCGGTGCTGCCCCAGGACCGGAGCCCGCGGTGCGTCGCCCGGCTGCGGGACCTCGTCAGCCAGGTGCGGCGCGGCCTGCTGCAGCAGCAGCAGCACCAGCCGCAGCCCTCCGCCGCCGGCCTCAAGAAGTGGCTCGGCACCTGCGAGCACCACCTCGCCAGTCTGGCCCAGTGATTGCTGTCGGCGTCAACGCGAACCCGACGCCGAAGTCGGACATGGTTGTTAAGTTTCGTCCCGTGTAAATCTAACGTTTTTTGTAAAAGTGCCTGCCTGTTTAAATTTGTACATATTTATTTGTTACAAATAATTTATTTTGACATCAAACTGAGTAGTGGTTTTTATTTACAAAAGGGAAGTCCCGGGAAGGATCGACACAAATATGGAAAATCATGATATTAATTATATCTACTTTTTTTTAGGAGTGGGCATTTCAGATTGTAAGCAAACGTTATATAAAAGACAGTACAGCCATGAGGGATTTTTTTTTCTGGCTTGTCAGTATTTCTAAGGGGCGGCAGGCGAGAACAGAAGGCTACACCCTTGGCCTTGGCTACACCCTTGCCTACACCCTTGCCTACACCCTTGTACACAGCCTTAGCTACACCCTTGGCAGCACCCCGACACGAGGTTGCGACAGCGAAAGAAAACCGGGTCATCGACGGCGATGTGAGTGACCGGCTGATTCAGAACACTGCCTCCGTAGCTCTGGCCCTGTCGCACTCGTGGGGTGCTGCACAAGTGAGAGAGAGAGAGAGAGAGAGAGAGAGAGAGAGAGAGAGAGAGAGAGAGAGGCTCGAGTTGACAGTGCTCGGCATCGCTCCGCTGCCGACCGCACTGCTGACTCTGCCGCCGGCGCCGCGCGGAGGTGTCACTGTGCTGCTCTTGCACATACCCTGTCTCTGTCGCTCTAACCAGCCGATTCGTGTGCGCCGCGCGACGGGCGGACGGGGAGAGGGGGGGGGGGGCTGGTGCAGAGAGAAAGAGGGAGATAGGGGGGGGTGAGAGTGAGAGAAAGAAAGAGTGAAAGAGGAGAGAGAGAGAGAGAGAGAGAGAGAGAGAGAGAGAGAGAGAGAGAGAGAGAGAGAGAGAGAGAAAGGTCCATACACAATTCCCAGCCCACGCATTGTCATCGCCGGAGGGACGGGGTGGTACAGGCGTCCAAGCGGGTCACTGGGCTCGCTACCGCCCGACTGTCCTCCACCCCAAGGCACCCTGACACGGTCTGCCACCGCGTCGGCAGGGCCGTCTCGTGATCGGAGAGTCGCTAATGCACACCCACACACGCACGCACACGCACACACACGCGCGCGCACGCACGCTCCCGCCTGCCTGACACGAAACGATGGAATCGGCGCTGTCGTGCTGTGCCAGCGATTCTTAACCTTGACGTCGGTGCGGGTGAGGAAAGGCGAGGTGAGGTGTGAACGTGTGAGGGGCGGAGGGGGGGGGGGAGACAATGAGCGAAGAAGTGCACCGTAGTCGGCCATCCTCTCGCGGGCGCCGCCAGCCCCCCCCCCCCCCCCCCCAGCCCTCCCTCCTCTCCAGGTTTAGTTTCGAGTGGACCGGGCCGCGGCGGCGCGTCGACGGGCATCAGTCTCTAGCCGACCACCGCCGCGGAGCCAGCGGCAGTCAGCGACAGCCCGCGGCCAGCAGACGGACCGACACCTGACGCCGCCCCGCACAGAGCCGCCCCCACCGACCGCCCCGGCGGCCAGCAGGACCCAGCAGGACCCAGCCGATAGCTTTAGAGCGACAAGGTACGTCCGCCCCGCCTGGGCCTCCTGGGCGTGGCGTTGGCCACAGCACACGCGCTCTGCAGAGGGGGCGGTGGCCGCTGGCCGCGGCAACGCGAGCATGTCGCCTGCGATGGCCTGGGTAGGCCGGCCCGCATGACACACGTGCGCGCTGCGGCCGCGGCTGCCTACCCGGCGGGCGCTAAGGGATGCGCGCTGAGCTTCCGGGCCGATGCTCTTCAACGTGCGGTTCTGTCGGGCCTAGAGTGAGACGGAGCGATGTGAATAGACGGAGAAGGAGTGCGACAGAGAGACATGCTTGGTCCGTTTGGAACAGCCCGTTGAGGAGCTGTGTCCCGGACACCTCGCGGCCGTCGGCATATCCCTCACTCCGCTCCGCCAGCACGGCGACAAGTGCCCCCGAGCAGCGCCCCCGGGAAGTGTGGACCTGACGACGGCTGGATCTGAACGCGCCTCTCCTCTCTCCTCCCCGCAGATGACGCCGGCGCTGGTGCTGGCTGTGCTGCTGGCGGCCCTGGCCGCGACGACGGCCGCGGCGCCCAAGGAGAACAAGTGCCCCCCGAACATCGTGCCCGTCAAGGCGGGCGCGGCCGGCCCGGCGGCCGCCGGCAAGTCGTCCTACACCACCAAGTACGACAACATCGACGTCAAGATGATCCTGCACAACGACCGCCTGCTCAAGAACTACATCGACTGCCTGATGGACCGGAAGAGCTGCTCGCGCGAGGGGCAGCTCCTCAAGGGTGAGTGTGGGGCCGAGCCGGGCCGAGCCGTGCGCAGCTGTGGCCGGGCTCGTGCGTGGTTTGTGCTTGCTTGTACGCATCCATGATTGTGCATAAATTTGCGCAGTAGTTATCCGGTGGCGTAGTGTTCGCCATGCCGTCGGCATTCGAGAAAGACAGACAGAAAACAAAGGAGGATGCCATGTGTGGATTGTCGTTGCCTTTTGTCAGGTCCGTGTCCCGTGTCGTGTCACGTACGTGCCTTTGTCCGGGTCTTGTCTTTGCCAGACCCGTGTGTCGTGATGTATCCCGTGCCGGTATCCGTGCCGGTATCCGTGCGGGATCCGTGCCGTGTCGTATCACATTCGTGTCCCGTGACGTGACTCGTGACGTCGTGTCACGTACGTGTCGCGCATGCCCTAGTCAGGCCCGGGTCCCGTGCCGTGTCCCGTGACGTAACCTGTGACGTGTCGTGTCACATTCGTGTCGTGACGTGACTCGTGACGTCGTGTCACGTACGTGTCGCGCATGCCCTAGTCAGGCCCGGGTCCCGTGCCGTGTCCCGTGACGTAACCTGTGACGTGTCGTGTCACATTCGTGTCGTGCCGCTGTCAGGCCCGGGTCGTGTCACCGTGCCGTGCCCCGTGCCGCTGTCGTGTCAACCTCGTGTCACGTACGTGTCTTCTTCACCCCGCGGAGCGGCGCGGCCTCCGCCTTTCCGCCACTGCGTGGCTGCTGCCGCGAAACGCTGCCGGAAAACTACTCGCGAGTTGCCGATGAAAATCGACGAGTGCTTCTCCTCCGGTCCGCCGCATCCCGGCCCGGTCCCGTGTGTTTTCGCGCGCGAGCCTTCGATCCTGAGAGTCCTCTCCGAGTCGGCCTGCTGCCTTCAGCTTCCTCAAAGCCTTTATGCTTGCACTGCTGAAAACCTGTGGAAACTGTCGGAGCCCGAGTGTGCTTCGGGTCACTCCCACGTCTGAATGGCACTCGGCCGCGCGGATAGAAGCCAGGACACTTGAGGGGACCCGAGGATACACGAGGAGACTCATCAGCGAGTCCTGGCCGCGGGCCGGGCTGTCGCCGGAATACCGAGGCGTGGCGCGGCGCGGCGCGGCGCGGCGCCCGGCTCCAGCCCGCTCACACCGGCCACGCTCCTCACCCACTGCCGCGCAGCCGCTGACGGCGGGGTACCTGCCGCGGCCCGGCCGCGGAGATGCCAGTTTCTGTGCCCAAGCACACAAACACCGACATTTAAAAAAACAACGAGAAGAAATAAACGCGTTTGACGTAATCCCTCCCAAGTTCGCATAATTATAACGAGTTTTAATTTCCATATATGAAAGGCTGGTTTGTGTTCTTCGGAAGAAAAAAGAGAGAGAGAGAAAAAAAGAGTTGTCCAGCGGCAGTAGTGTCTGTATTGGGCGCTTCTGTGTTGCAGAGATCATCCCCGACGCCCTGCAGACCGAGTGCTCGCGGTGCTCCGAGAAGCAGAAGCAGATCGCCGGCGAGATCATGTCCTACCTGCTGCAGTACAAGAAGGCCTACTGGGAGGAGCTGCTCTGCAAGTACGACCCGGAGGGCAAGTTCCGCGAGCAGTACGAGGTCGACGAGGACGAGGAGGACGAGGAGTGACCCGCCGGAGCCGCCGCGACTGACGTGACGTGACGACTTTACAGCCACCCCGCCGACAGACCATTACTTTGCAGTCGGGAAGCGCCTGCATTTGAAATAGCAGTCGTGCTGCTATTTCCGTTGGCAACTGAATTTTACACTAAGTTTTTTTTTAAAAAAAAAAGCTTGTAAAGGTGACGCAGGACGATGACTTAAATGACCGCAGAAGATATCGCGCTCTTCTGTTTTACGACCTGAGAGAAGCTACACAAGCCGACGGCAACCTGTGATAACTCTGTTGTATGGTACAAAAAGCAATTCAACAAAAATAACTTTTGTACTACTCTCTGTAAGATATGTAAGATAAATAAAAAATACAGAAACCACTGGCGTTCTTTCAATTTACCAGAAAAAAGAGGGAAATGAGGGGAAAGGGGGGGGGGGATTAAATAACTCACCGCACACTGAGGTTGGAATAATTTTTATCTCAAAAACGTTTCGGGGCGCGCTAGCCACACTTCAGCCACACTGAGAACGAATGGGCTAGGAAACTCGGCCAAAATAAGAGCGAGGATAGCTTCTCTCTCAAATTGAAGATGTTGATCTCGGTAAAATTTTGAAGGGAACCTCACCTAATTTCGGCTGACATGAGAGGGGCACGCTCGCCAAAATGCTGCCAAGAAAGCGGCACAGCCTCGCCCGCAATGTCGGGCATGGATGAGAAACTTTCCTCCACAAAATTTCCGTCGACTTCCTCGCCTTTTCATTATCAGCCCACTAACCGATCTGACAGTCACTAAAAAAACAAATAAGTAAAGCGGCCGGCGAGAGGGGCGAACCAGCGAGCCTCAGCCGCGGCGGCAGCCGTCCCCCCGCGCACGCGCGTACGTTGGGATGCCTACCTACCGGCGCTGCGCCGCCAGGCTTTGCGGCGCCCCGGCGCTGGATGGGATGCCTACCCGCCCGGCGCGCCGCCCGTGCGCCGCTGGCCCCGACTGGCCCTCTGCTGCAGGCCGATTCCCTGCAGTGCTCCCTGCAGCTGTCTCTCGCATGCTCATCGAGCATCCCTTTAGGGACTGGGTCCGAGCGCTGCGCTCTCGCGTAGCTCTGTCTCTCTCTCTCTCTCTCTCTCTCGCACTCGTGCGACAGGCCCGTTCCGTAAGGGGTGAGTGAGACGGCGCTGCGACTACACTGCTCACAAGGACTGTGCCTCTCTTCCTGCTGATGGGCATCCGACGGTCGACACGCACCGCCGCTGCCCGCGGGCTCTGCGACGGTACAGCGGCTTTGGCGGCGGACAGTTCACGGAAAATCGCGGTCGGGGCAAGACGCGGCCGCCGCCACCACCGCAGCAGCAGCAGCAGCAGCCAGTGTTGCGCAGAGGGCAGCGGGGCAACGACCTGCAGAAGTGTACTGTAATCGGAGCGTGCGCACTGCATGTGCATTTGCGATAGGGAGCGGGGGCCGCAGCCTCCGCCGGCCTCGGCCCCCGCCCGCCGGCCTCCACCCGCCGGCCCACACTCCTCGCCCGGTCCGATGATTTGCCGGAATACAATTGCATTCGGCATGACCTTTGAGTTGTCATTATTATTATTATTATTCCGAGCCGACACTCGAGCCTCCGGGCGAGAGGGCCAGCCAGCCACCGGCCCTCTCTGAAACACTGCGAGATCGTGTTCGCTCTTTGTCGCTCTCGCCCATTGTGGCGTCCGGCATCGACGCGCGAGGCACGCATCTCGCTCGCACTGCATCGCTGCACTCTCTCTCTCTCGCTCTTTCTCTCTCTCTCTCGCACGGAGGATAAAAGCGCGGAGGATATCCGTGCGGTTTCCGAAAGAGATGGCTAATGGGCTATGAATGGGGCCCGCGCGGCTCCGCCGGCACCGCCGGCACCGCCGCTCCGCACAGCACACGCCCCGGCGGCGGCGGCGGCGGCCGGCACACTGCCAAGCACTGCGGAGCGGAGCCCAGTGCGAGGACAAGGCGGGTAGGAGAGGAAGAGTTCCCGCCTCCCCGTGCCGTGCGCTGCTCCACTTCGCACTCCTGCGGTACTTTCCTTATTCTTGTCACGAGAAAATTAAAATTGGTGCGCGCGCGCACACACAGCGGGCTGCGGGCGGGCAGGTGGCGCGGGTAACGTCCCGCCCCGCCCTGCACGTGGCCCTCCTAATGGTGAGCGAGCGCCGCCGCTGCATTGTGGGAACGCCGCGCCCCGCGTTCGCACGGGACGTCAGGGACGTCAGGGGCGCCAGGGACGGCAGGGACGTCACACGAGTCCTGTCCGCGTCGGGGCCGAACGCGCCCGCGTCAGTGTCGGCAGGGCTTTCGGCTCGATGCGGCCCCCGCCCCGGGGAGGAAGGCAGAAACCCTCGAAAAGCCCCTGGAAGTTGGCAATGCGCTCAACACTGTCCCCTCCCCCCTCCCTGAAGCCCACTTGAAAAACCGCCACTGTTGAGGAAAACTATAATCCGACGGAGTTCCTCTCCTTTATCCTCACGCATGTCCCTCTGATCGGCGCATCCCGGTCGCCCGTCCGGCCCCGCCCGGCCCCGGCAGATACATCTCGGTGAGAGATGTGGCGATGTCAGTGCGTGACACACTCACACACTGCCGCGCCGCACACACACACACACACACACACACACACACGTGCTTCACGACGACGTGGGGAGGCAGCGGCAGCGGGCGGCCCGCCCGGCGGCCCGGGCCGGGTAGCCGGGGTCCGGCGGCAGCACCGCAGCCGCTGGCCGCCGGCCGCCGCCGCTGGCCTCTGGCGGCACGCGACCGCACTGGATGGCGTGGAGAGGGAGTGGAGTCCCCTCAGCCGGGCCCCAGCCCAGCCCAGCCCAGACCAGCCGGGCCCCGGCCGGCGCAGGCCCGGGCGGCCCGGGCACAGGCCCCCCTCAGGCCGGCGCGGCGGCTGCCGGCGGCCGCTTGCACCTGCCGCCCCCCGCCACCTCTGCCACCCCGCGCCCCCGCCGCGCCACCATCAGGCAAGGCGTAGCCAGGCGCCCTGACTCCGTCATGAAGAGACAGCGGCACCATTTTTTAAGAAAGATTTTCGTGAGTGCGCTGTGTGTGTGTGCACACAGGAGGGGAAGAAAGCGCATAGCTAGATTGGGAATGAACGCTGCGTCGTTTCACCCTTTCCGCCCCCGCTGAAGTGGCATCCGAACGCAGCCCGCCACGGCGGCGACCCGCTAAGAGAAATATTTGCGGACGGGTGCGAAAAGGGGCTGCTGCTGCAGGCCCTCTGTTCGCGAGCCGGAGAGGCGATAGAAGGGTTCTTGTTTGACGACGATAGTTGAGTGGCGGCGGTGGCGGCGGTGGCGGCGGTCACATCATCACCACCACAGCTCGGTGTGAAAGGGTTGGTGGGTCATCGTCATCAAGTGGTGGCGCGACGCACACAGCACGGCGCTGCCAGCCGCGTGGCCACCGGGGCACACCGAGCAAACACTGCCCGGGCCGGGCCGGGGTGGCGCGAAAACCCGGCGGGTGAGTACAGTCTGCTGCTGGCGTCGGGACGTCGCCCGGCGCGCGCAGGCGGCGGCCAGGCACGCGACCACGCAAGCACGGGCACGCCCGGGCACGCACGCACGTCCGGCTGCACCGCGCGCCGCAGGCTCGGCCGTGCGAAAGCTGGCGCGTCTTTTCTCACGCCGTGGGGCGGCCGGGGCGGCGGCCGGGGCGGTGACCCTCGGCGGCCCTGGGCTCCGCCATGTGCAACACATTTCCACTCGTTACGTTACTGATGCCTTACCACCCAACGAACGGCGCCATGCCTAGGTGTTGTTTATGGAATACATCGTGGGAGCACATTTTAAAAAAATATCAATTTATCAATTTTTTTTTTTGCAAAAACTGCCGTTTTTTTGAAATTTTGATGAATAGTGGGAGAACCGGGGGGGTTGCGCTGTAGTCCTGAACTTTCCGAGGCCTTCTTAAATCCCCAACCTGTCCATAGGCTGGTCGATGATGATGGTAGCGTGTCCCCGCGCTGTGCGGTCATGGAGTAATATGAGAAATACTACTGTACATCCATGTGTGCGACGCGGCGCACCCACGCGGCGCGGTACACTCGCTACGGGGTCAGCAACTGGCCGTGCCGCAGCCGCGCCGCAGCCGTCCGGGACCCCGGCATTTCCTCCGGCGCGTGGCGGGCACACGCCGCGCACACGCCGGAGCCGCGGCACCGCAACAGGCTCGCGCCCGCGGCCGTCTCGCATCGCAGAGCCCCGGTGGCTCCCGCCGCGTCCCGCCCGTCCTCTCTCTCTTTCTCTCTCTCTCTCTGTGTCTCTGTCTCTCTCTCTCTCTCACCCTTTCTCTCTCCCTCTCTCTCTTTTCTCGACGGTACGGTGACGCACACGCACGGGAGCGACAGAGACCACAACAGGCTGCGGCGCCGAACTTACAAGTTCCGTCCCCGAACGCGCCAAACAGGTGTGTGTGTGTGTGTGTGTGTGTGTGCGGCAGACATTTATAACTAAACAGGTGCAGCACGAGTTCCTCCTCCCTGCGGTGGCGGCGGCGGCGGCCGGCCGGCCGGAGGAGAGACTGCCGGGGCCCCCGTGAGAAAACCGGGGGCGGCGCGTAAATGTCTTGGCCGGCTGTTTGCCTCATTACGCGGCGCCGTGGAGCGGAGAGGCGCGGCGGCGGCGGGCGGCGCGTGTCGTGCTGGCGGAGCGGCGGCGGGGGCATTATGCCTGTCTTCACTCTAACCTGCGCTGCTGATTGCCGCAGTTTTCGGCCGGTGTTGGCGCGCGCCGCACCGCCAGCCGCCGCCGGGGTTCGGCCGGGACTCGGCGAGGGGAGCTGGTGGGAGGCGGCGCGTGCAACATTTGACTGCGGCTTCTTAGAAACTTGAGCGCGCGGACAAGCTATGGGGCCTCCAGCCTTGTATGTGTGTGTGTGGTGGCGCTTGGCACACGTCCACCACAGCCGCCGGCGCTGTGAGACACCATTATATCCCCCCGCTGCCGCCCCGCACTCGCCGCCCCCTGCACTCTCGGCGCACACGGCGGGGTAGAGTCCGGCCCGAAAGTGCCCCGTCCGGAGTAATAATAAAGAGATAAGCCCCGGGTAATGGCGGCCGCAGATGAGAGGTTCCAACACATTCCGCGCCGGCGGAAATTTGGAAAATGGCCAGGGCCGGGGATCGAAGGACGTTCTGCGGCGCTGGGCGACGACGCTCGCTGGCTGCTGCCGGGCTCTCGCTCGCTCAAGCCTAATTGGCTAAATGTGTTGCGTCGTTTTGCCAAATCTTTTCTTTTCCTTGTGCATTTTTTTTATTTTTCGTTTTTAGGGAGGGGTCATCTAACGCCTCGAAGGGCGACGGCCACAAGTGCTAGCGACCGTCTGCCCGTCGCACCCGGCTGCCGCTGGAGTGTGCTGATGAGCTTCCCAAGTGTCAAGGGGCAAAGATCGTCCCCGGCCCAGTCGCCTTCTTAGGCACGTCTATAAAAATGTAGGCACATTACCTCAGTATTAAAATTCAAAGATATTACTGAAAAATGTGGGCCTGGAGGTTTTTGAACTTGCGCGGCCTCAGAGATAATATGTGCAGCACGAGTTGCACAAGTGCATGTCCTCCGCCGTTCAGCCGCTACGCGCTATCTCCGTCCCTTTCTGGGTCAGCCGGACTCGTGGGACAGAAAGAGACGGAGCTGCGCTGCTTTTGCGGGCTTGCCTAACTTTGAGAACGCGCGGCGTCTCTGAATTGCCTGCACCCCAAAAAACGGATTCTTGATTTTACTGATACTTGGTTTATCCAATTAAAATTTTCTGGATTTAAGTAAATTTTACTTAATTTGAGTAAAATTTACTTGATTTACGTAACATTTACTTGTGAAAACCAAGAAAATGCAATTTGAGACTAAAATCAAGAATCCATTTTTCTGGGTGTGGTAAGAGAATACACTCTCGGCGCGAAGAGCGGAAATGAGGCGGCAGTTAGGAAGGCGCGGAGATTCCCAGAGTGGAAGTAACTTCTCCTTACGGGGCGATCGAATGTTGCACCAATGGGCCGTCCGCTGGAATCAATTGCCTTCCGGGCGACCTGCAGCAGGGACGAACGATCGGGCGATAATAGTGAGAGAGAGAGAGAGAGAGAGAGAGAGAGAGAGAGAGAGAGAGAGAGAGACGGTGTGGCTTTCACTCTTGCACAGCTGCATCGTTTTGGCGGATCAATTATCATGACCGTGATGGACGTTATTCAAGCAAACTGCATGACGAGGCGCCCCGCTCCCCCGGCCCCTCTCTCCGTAACTGCGCCGGCGGCCCCGCGGAGCTGCGCGCTTCTGCCCGGGCCGCCGCCCAGCAGCCGCCGCCGCCCTGCGAGGCCCGCGCCGCTCCGTTTTCTGCTCCGGATCCGCGATAAACCGGGAAGACGCATATGATTTACGCCAAAAGCCCTGCAGCCCGGTCCGGCAGCGCGGCCCGGCAGCGCGGCCCGGCCGCCGGAACTCACGTACACAGCCATAAAGGCGGGAAACATGCCATTCCTGTCGCATGGCGTTATTGAGTGCGTGCCCGGTATGCACCATTTTTCGGGGAGTTCCCTTTTTTTGGACGAATTTCATTACTTATGACCCGTAATATTACATAGAGGGCTGGCTGGAGAGGGGGAGGGGGGTGTCGATATGGGGTTGCCCATGCCAGGTGAACACGCAAAGAACGCCTCACATTCCCTAGGAATAAGCAAAGCAACCCTGCAAAAGCACTATCTCCGTCTCTTTCTGGCTCGGCCGGACTCGTGATAGACAGAAAAAGACAGAACCAGTGCTTTGCGGGCTTGCCTACCTTTCAAATCTTATCTCTCTCACTCTCAACAGAATAGGCCATACCCCGCCATTTTTCCGGTATGCAGCAATGCTGAACGCAACTCCGCATGGTCACAAAACTTGGCCGAAGTGAGGAACTCAGACGATTTGTCTGCAAGACCCCCGCGAGCCGAGAGGCGCGCATGCGCGGGGCGCGAGAGAGCCCCCCTCGCCTCCCGCCGCCTCCCGCCGCCTCCCGCCGCGTGCCGCGTGCCCCGAGGCGGCCCCGAGGCCCGCCCAGCCTCCCAGCGCACAACGCAAATTTGTCGTGTATCACTTGATTTATGGCGATGATCTAGAGCAAATTACAAGCGAGCGGCCTTTCGGGTCCGTCGGTGCAAGAGGCTCGCCTGCATCCCCGCAGCCCGACCCACATCCAGCGGACGTGACTCCCCGCCTCCCCGGAGGTGCCCCGTGGTGCCCCGTGGTGCGCCGTGGTGCCCCTGCGGCCGCTGTTGACCTCTGACCCCGGCCCGCCACCGTCCTGCTGTTGTTAGTTCAGCGCGTCATGCACACGGAAGCGGGGCGTTAATTAATTTCAGATATCGCCCGCGATGGTTATCCGCGCCTGCTATCCTCCTGACGTGTTCATCATTCCAGGAACCGATGCGGCCCCGGACCACCGACACCCGCCCGCCGGGGCCTGCCGGCACCTACCGGGGCCTGCCGACTCCCAGCCCTGCGGGAGAACGGTACTGTCCAACAGCGGGAACAAAGGATGCACATTTCTAAAAAAAACTAGTTTGTGGAAAATTGTGATAGTTGTTCTCGTGCAACGTAAATCAAAGAGAAACACCACTGTTCAAACCTTACGAAGGAAAGTTCTTCGCATTGCAAAGAAAACAACGGCTTGCGTATTACGAACGTTCTTACGAAGTATTTGGTTTGGTATTACGAAGAATTTGTTCGTAACTTACGAAGGAAATACTTCGTAAGCTAACGAAGAAATGGTTCGTAAGCTTGCGAAGTATTTTCCTCGCAAGTTACGAACAAATTCTTCGTAATACCAACCAAATACTTCGTAAGAACGTTCGTAAGCCGCTGTTTTCTTTGCAAGCTTTTTACAGTGACGCGTTGCTCAAATAAGGTACGTTTATCTAAAAGAACGACATTTTGACGCGTCACTCAAATAGAGCGACAGACGCTTCTCTTTAAGTCGCTCCTTTGAGGAGCAACAAATGTTGTAAATATTGCTCTTTTAGAGCAACGACTTTTTACTGTTTCTTGAACTGGGAGACTTAATGTCGCTCTAGCTAAAAGAGACTAATATGTCACGGCTAACATGAGTTGAAACAGTCAAAAACGAAAGCTCCTGTGGCGATGACACCGCCTGGCCCGTAAAGCCTCCCCATACCGCACGCCGTGGACGCGCTCCCGGTGACAACACAATGCGGCCCGTGTCTGCTCTTCTGCAACTTCTGAGCCCGCAGAGAGATGCGAGTCACCGACTTGTACGGGATCCCGACCTGACTCGAAAATTACGACCAAATTTGTGCGGTACTTGTGTTTACGGCTGCAGCGGTGCGGGCTCGTGCGGTGCGCTTCACAGTGCACTGGCACGCCGCCGCGGGGAGCGCTGTAGCGCCACACACATGTGCCCGGGGCGGGACACTCCTGGCCGCCCCTGGCCGCCCCTGGCCGAGCCCGGCGCGGGGCGTGGCGGGGCGTGGCGCAGTGCGGGCCGTACTTGCCTCGATGATTTATGGATCGCTGCACCGCACTGGTGCTGGCTGACCCTTTGCTGCCCAAAAGTCGGTTACACATTTTTCCCGAACCGCCGCCGCCGCCCTTGCCGCCTCTAGTTAGTCCTCCAGGGGCTTCCCCTCTCCCCCCCCCCCCTTTTCACCTCTCACCTCTTGCGGACGAAACACACAACTCTGGGCTCAAGATCAAATTTCCAATTGTTAAAAAAAAGAGGACTCCTTAACCGCACAGATTGGCCAGAATGTGTGGATACCACATGGACAATGGTGTGTGAAAAATATGGATTTTGAAAACAAGTATACCAGACGAGGAAAGTAAGTATTGGCCACGCTGGACGGCACGGGGGCACATCGCCGCCGGCGGTACAACTGTAAACAGCGAAGGGAAGGGCGGGGTTAGGGGGGGGGGGGCAAGAAACGCGCCAAACACACACACACTGACACTGCGCACCAATTATTTGCTCTTAAAACTTTCTTTCCCCGCCGCTCTTTTACTGTTCTGCCGGACATGAAATAACAAATCGGCTGCTACCGTCGTCGGGTTTGCGGCGACCGCGCGAGAAGGCCAAACAAAAACTGCGACTGTCCAAAAAGAGAGGGGAAAAAGGTCGGAGGCTGCGTATGCTAAGTGGTGGTGTTACGGCCCCTCTGGACACACGCGCTCACTTTCTTCTCCAGCCGTGGGCAACAGCCACATCCGGAGGAGCGGCAGCGGGTCGGCCGGCGGTGTCGTACTGGTCTGCTCCATTTGACTCCAGCGCTGCACCGTCCGATGAGCCGTCGGTCAAACGCGAAAACCTGCGAGGGATCAGAGCCGAAAACACACACGCTCACACACCTACACACGCTCACACACCTACACACGCTCACATACCTACACACACACACACACGCACCTGCATCGACTAACGATGCTTATTAGAGGCCGCGCGCATAGAGTTTTCCCTTCTTCCTCCCTAATTGCGAGGCCCTAACCGATATTTAACTAAATGCGATTCGGAGTTCCATTCCTCGGCTTCTGTCGGGCACGATCCAATGAGTGTGGGAGGAGGACGCCCCCGCCGCCCCCGCCGCCCCCGCCACCGGTCCGGGGGGCGGCGGCGGGAGCGTGCTCAGTGTTTAGAAACCATTAAACGCGTTCACGGGCCGCAGGACGGCGCACTGACCGACAAACACACACGAGGCCCGGGAATGAGACGGGGAATTTTTGCGAAATGGAATCAATTCTGCGGCGGCCCCGCCGACTTTTGCGGGTTATGCTAGGTAGGCGCCACCCCTGCCGGCGCTAATTGCACCAATTGGCGCGATTGATAGGATTAACAAATTGGGGGTGGGGATGTGAGTCCGGCAGCGGGCGCCGGGCGCCCTCTCAGGTATTCGTAAAAGCGACCTCGAGTTGGCTCCCGCCTCCCACACCGGCCCAAAGTGGTTTAGTGGGCGGTGCTGCACTAAATACTTCTGTACAATTTAGTTCAGAAGTGCGTACGAATTTATGCACACGCCGATACGCAGCTTACCCACGAATTCGTTCGTAAATCTATACAATAATGAAGATTTGTACACAATTGCTTGCGATATTGTATGCAATAACGTACGAACTTGTACGTAACCTACATATGTACAAAGTCGTACGCAATTCAGCACAAAGTTGCCCAGAAGCATTTAGCGTGTGGGGGCCCGCGGGGACGCGCCCTACTTGCGCACACATTAACTTTTCCTCTCTCTGTCACTCTTTGTCTCCCAGTTGTACACGCACATATCGAACACGTCTGAGCGCTGGTGTACTGACTCGTACTGACGCAGCATGACTCACGCTGGTCAGCCACAGGCCACAGCCGCCGCCGCACTCGCCGCAGTCGGAGGGCGAGCAGCGGCCGCAGCGGCAGCACGCCGGCGCCCCACCCCTTTCTCGTACCATCAGAAACTATATATCACTCTGGCACGGCGGGCCAAATAGTAGGCGGGAGGTCTGCACGGCCCCCGACCGCCCCCGGCCGCCCCCGACCTGACCCGGCCCTACCCCAGACAGGCCCCACGGCCGCCGCTGGCCGCCGCTGGCCGCCGCGCCTCGGGGTGCGTCCGAGTCACCCCCTTTAATAACGCATCACGGCCACCTCCCGGCCTCCCCTAGGCGGTGTGGTACCCGGTGCCCCGTACCCTTGTCACTGGCCGACGCTCGCGGTAACAAGGCAGCGGTGCAGCGGCGTATGGGATGGTTTCATTCCGGGAGTCCGGAGCTCCGGAGCACCGCACCGCTGCCTGTCGTGTTGTATTCGGACGCGTGCGGCGCGCCGTGAGCCAACAACATTGACTGCCGAACATAAGCCACTCTGCCACCGGATCGCGCGCGACGGGCGGACGGACACACCAAATATGAATTATGTCCTGTTTACATTATTTATTAGGCGCGTGATGAGCCGGGTGTGCCGTGCGTGTTGTACAGTCGGGGAGCCCCGATATACGTGAGGAGGACGGCACGGACTTCCAGGGGGTGCAAGCAGCCAAATCTCGTGCGTACACAGTGAACGATGAGTTACACTGAAAACACTGGGGTGAGAAATGTCTGCCCAGTCCGCAAACCGAAGGCTGAGATTCCTCGCCTGCTTACGGCGAGGGGCTGGATGCATAAGGATCATCAACTTCGACCGAAAAAGGAGACGTCTTGCAAAACATCACCATCGGGCGACAATTCTCCTAGTATCGCCCTTGTTATTGGATTAATCTTTTTCCTTAGTAAGTGAGGGGATATGAGCCAAATTTCTCGCGTATTAGAGAATTAGAAACCTCGCCCTGCAGACAATTTCGCGACTCGCGTCCCTGGCGTCGAGCACAGCATGAGACTCTGCTCACAGAATCCGACGAGAGTAGACGAGAAACAAAGACCATCGCGGCGGCAGGAAGCGGCGGGACGGATCCCCTGATAAACTACCGGGCTATGCAAATGACCTGTCATCGAAAGTGTTATAAGAGCAGCTGACCGGGTCTATCGTCTGCTCTTGCTTGTTTTTCTCCGCTCGCCCGGAGCCCTTCTCGTAACGCACCCACAGAGTTCGCCGCCAGGAGCGGAAGAGCCCCGGGCCAGAGACTTGGTGTGCGTGCCCATCGCATTTCCAAAATCACGAAAAACGTCGATATCCCGGTCGAAAATGACGGCGTGGTGGTTGGGGGATTAGTTTAAACAAATTCCTTTTTTTGTCGCAGCCTCCCACATCGTCGTACTACACGTCCATAGGGACGAAGTACAGCGAGGTAGGGATTACAGCTAATCACTTGGGCCATAACATTATTCCAGTCTCTGATACTAGCCTGGTGCCGTTGCGTTTCTCGGGGCCGTTTCCTGACTAAACACACTAAACAGCGAGCTCTAGGGGGTGAGATTCTTACGACGACCTCTCCGCCCCGCTCTTCTTCTCCTTCCCGGGAGGAATATGAATGGGCGGCGGGGTTGCGTGTGAGGTACTACTACACATTGAACGGGCCGTGCCGCACCGAGGCCGCACTAACCTAGGCCACGACGTGGGCCCCTGTGCGTGGCTACCGCTCGGACGCCGCGCCCGGCCCTGCCCGCCCTGCCCTAGGCCACCGCCGCCGCCCCGGCACAGATCCTCCAAACGATATTATCCTTCACTCATGAATCAGTTGTCGGTCCAGCTTTAGGCGGATGTGTCGGAAAAAAAAGAGATCCTCCCCCCTCTGTGTCTGCATGTAGTACTCGGCTCACCTGCGGGGACCGCCTCCGTAGAACCGAGACACCTCCCTATCACTCCGATCAAACCGCAGCGGCAGCGCGGCACAAAAAAAGTAATAATAAATAAAGTATACGTGGTGGGCTCAGCGGAGGCGGCCCGGGCCGGGTTCCTGACCTACTCCCCGCTTGTCTCTGTGCGTGCGCGCAGATGAGGTCGCACCCGCATCCCGACACTTTCGGGGCGCTCTGCCGGTGCGGCTCGCTGCTGCACGCCTGGCTGCCTGGCGCCTGTGGACTCTGCATAGGCCACCCGCCCCGCACCCGTGCGCGGCGGGACGGGTCCGCAGGGCCCGGCGCCCCGTGTGGGCCGGACTTATCACCAGATCGTACCCTCTCCACCCCGCGGGCCCGCCAAAGGCAGGCCAGCGGCGGGCCGCAGAGGCTGTCGCTCCGGGGAAGGAAGGAGAGGAGGTGGTATTCGGTGAATGAGCACCACGAAGGGGGAAAAAACTACTCGGGTCACCGACATGAGTTGCGGGCGCGCATGTCGGAGCTCGACACCGCCGCTGGGACGTGAGCACTGGTCTCTGGAACGAGGAAAAATCTGGAGGCGGCACACTTGCTGACGTAAAGTTGGGAACGAGAAGGATTGCCGGCCACATAGCTCCAGCTTGAGTGGACTATACTGAACGAAATTTCTTCGATAATCACGTAATTTCGATGTTTTGGTTTGTAGAGGTTCACGTGGTCCTGAGGTCATGGTACTGGAAGTTCAGGTCCTCTGAGGACCATATCTCCTGTCTCACGTGGCACTGAAGGTCCAGGTCCTGGAGTCCAAGTCTCCGATCTGACGAGGCCCGCAGGTCTTGGTACTGGAAGTTCATTGGTCCTCTCAGGTCCAAATCTCCTGGCATCCGCTGCTGTTTGACTAGGAGGGCATCGGGGCGGGTACTTTACCTGTCGGCGGAACGCCCCCCCCCCTCCCTCCCCGCCACGCGACCTGCTGTCGGAGCATTGCGTGCCGTCAAGTAATGGTGTAATGAGAGTCAGTGCCTCGCTGCCTCACGTGTGCTGCGTGCACCGCGTGCGTGTGTGAGCATGCGCGCGTGAGAAGGATGGAGTGAACGGGAGGCAGATTCCTACAGCTCCTCTCCCGAGTTGCGTGCATTCACGCTTGATTTGCTGCCGCACCGCAGGACGGCAGCGCGTCACGGTCAGCTCTCGGATGCTCTCGGATCCTCTCCGTGCCGCGGCCACTGACGTCGACCGGCTGCGGTGTGAAGGGACACACAACACAACCGCGGCAGTTAAATTTAAACCCCATTTTCCGATGTGTGTATACAATTTTACGCCCCGGCCTCTTCTTTTCGCCGCGAGCTGAAAATGAATGCAAAAATAAACAGGGCAAAATAAATAAGAGGCCGTGGAATGTTTATCGGCAACAGTAACGTCGCACGACGTGGAGAGACGCCCATCTCGTGAACGGGCGCCGTGCCACTGCAAACATCGCGTGCGCAGAGGTATCGGCAGCCGCCTCGTTTTCAATAAAGTGTCGTAAAATCTGAGTTATGCCTCCGCGGAGCCAACGGCCGCCGCCACCGCCGCCGCCACCCCGGCCTCGGAGCCTGCCTGCTGCGGGAGCCCCGCCGGCTCATATTGAGTCCGCAGACGGGCGAAGACATGTTGCGAAATTGAATATCGCCCGAATACCGCCGTCAACACAGTTACAAATTTCAATCGCCCGCGCGCGCGCTGTCCGCGGCGGGGTCCGCAGGGGTCCGCAGGGGTCCGGGCCGCACTGTCCGTTTCCTCTTTCGGCAGTCTCCTCCCGCAACCGGTTCCCATCCTCCCAAACGTAATGAAGTTCGAAATTAATCAAAAGTGATTCAAATCATTTTGGTGGCGTGACGTTGGCGGCACGCCCAGCTCAGCCCTCGGCAACGGCCGGTAGGCCACGCCAGCGCCCGTCAGAAGTCGCAGGCAGCAGAAGCGACGGCAGCAGCGACGCGGGGCCATCGTTACGGGCAGAGATAGAAAAAGAGGTGCGACCGTAATACGGACGCAGTTTATTCATGCAGCTGATCAGGAGCGCACCATCCCATATAGAGCAATCTCAGCCCGGGACCAGAAAGCAATTAATACAAGGTATGAAACCAGACGCGCCAGAAACAGCGGCTCGCAGCGGCTGCCCCGATCGACACGCGCGTCGCGCGCCGCCTTAGTTACAGCGGCGCGTTTCCGTGAAGCGGCCGCAAAAAGATGAAAAATCGAGCAAACTTTCTTTCGTAAATGGACTTATGGATATGGATCTCGGTGAGGGAGCGCGGGCCCCACGGTGCTGTACTAACGAAGAGCGTCAAATGGGGACGGCCGGCAGTCTGCACGCGTGCGCCTAAGCGAAGCGGGGGCCTCTGGGTATACGTCCCCGTGCGAACGATTTTGTGCCAATTACTGGAAAAAGAATTCGTTCCCAAATTCATCCAGCTCAAGGGGCAAAATTATTTGTTGTTATTTAGAGTATAGAGACAGTCTCGAGCGTCACATAAGCGACGTGCGAGTTATAAATCAGATGAGACTGTCTCAAGGCTGAGTGTCTTTCCCTCACGATCTCCGGCATTGCCAACTTATTTTTTTGATGACCGCCTTTATTAATTATAATCCACTGTGACCTGCCTTCACGGCAGTGTCGTCCGGCGGGGACGCCACCGCAGAATGTGTGTTTTTGTCGGTATTTATTTAGGCGTCCGCGCGCCCTGACCCACATATGGAGCTCGTCGCGCTGCGCTGGCGCCGCCTTCTGTTTGCCCGAAAAGGAGAACGTATTCAGTTTCCTTCCGCCCGCCGAACTGTTTGCAACTGTCCCGCACCGTCACCGTGTAGTGTGTGCAGTCGGACCACAACACACTCGTTTTCATCTCAGGGAGGGGAGTGAGCGTGGTATAACGTGAAACAAAAGACGACGGAAATTCAGTATTTATGTCTGAAAAGCAGTGTCATTGCGAGTGCGAAGCACCAGATAGCGGCATCGGACTTTGAACACTGTAAAAATATTTCGTCATGTGACAATATTGATGACGAATATTTGTCACCTTTCGTCACTTCTGCGCTAAACGGCCCAAAAACTGATTTTATATGATTCCCAGATACAACTGTTTTTTGTTACGAATTTTCGTCACAGCGTGTGTGACGAAAAAATCATGGACAAAATTTAAGAGTAGATTTTTCGTAAAGTGACGAAAAATATTTTGACAGTGAACAGCGGACCGGTTACCGTGCCGTTTGATTGGAGGCCAGCGGGCCGCCTCTCACGTCGGATATACCACCCAAAAGGTGCACTACCGTATTTATAGTGGCCAGCCCTGCAATTTGCGGGCCGAACGCCTGAGGAGGATGGGCCACGGCTGATAATGCCGGGAACCGTTACGTCGTCTATGGGGTCGCGAATAGTCCACCACGTGCGCCGGCAGGGGGCGCCACCTCAGATGGCGGGAAAACTATAAGAGAGGCGATAAATCACCCGCACGGCCTACTAGCCTGACGTGACGCCCACCGACAACGAGGTGCAAAGAGTGGCCCCCGCTCGTGAAGCTGCTTACGCCGTGCGAATTACAGAGAAAATGGATTTCTTGTTAGGACCGGGCGAACTACCATGATTGTGGCGCGACTAACCACACGGGTGGCGGTAACGAGACGCAGCGCTCCACGGCTTTTGTCACTATGATTTTATTTCTGGGACTACGAGCCGCCAGCGGCAGCCCCATCGAAGGAAAATCGACGGAGGGAATCACACGTGGTAATTTCATTTCTCCTTGCTAAAGCGTACTCTGCTCTTCAATGTATGGTGTGTGTGATAGAAAGAGAGAGAGACAGAGACAGAGAGAGCTTGTTTCATCTTTGACCGATCAGCTACCGCAGGGGTTGCGTCCGCTATCTTCATCGCCCCTGAGCCGCGCTGGCTGCGCTGGCCGCTGGTCTCCCGCTACCGGTTCCTTGCGCACGCAGCCCTGAGAGGTACGAGTGGGGTTCATCCCCTACAGTCGCCGCCCCGCCACGTCTAAAACACAGGGTGGACTAGTAATGATGCCGTCTGCTTGCTAACAAGGTGTTAAAGCCGATGAAAAACGACACAAAAATTTCTCGGAGAGGGAAAGAGAAGGAGTGAGGAAGACGGGGAAGGGGAAGAGAGACAAAACAAGATTGTGGGAGGGCGTGGCGTTGCATCCTCCTCCAGAGGCGGGGGCTGGGCCCGACGGGCGGGGCGTGCCCAGCCGCCGCCGCCGCCGCACTCCTGGTCAAGGTGTGAAAAGTTGCGCCCGAAATGGCCAGGTGATCGCCGAGGGCCGCCGCCGCGCGTTGTTCTCACTCCCACCCCCTCCCCACCCCACCGGGCCATCTCCTTCCCCCTCTCACCGCAGCGGCACTAACTTCTTTGCAGAACCCATCAAATTATGTAAATACCGAGCTCGTTTGGCTGTCACGTACCATACCGGTACGTGTACCGGGTTCCGCACCCCGCCGGGCGCCCCGCAGCCGGCGGCACGGCGGCACGGCGGGACGGCGGCACGCGAGACGACGTGCGGCGCACAAATTACATCTGCGACGTTCGCTGGCCCGGACAGAGCTCGGTGGCATCATCCTTGCATCACTCCTCCCTATTTAACCGTGGCTCGTGGAGCGCCCCCGTTTTCCCGCGCTCGGATCGCAGTGACGTCCACAAAAAACTGAAATGACTGGGGTGGCGAGGGCTATAAGCTATGCGGCCAAGCGGAGGTGTCCGCCGCCGCCGCCGCGCCGCCCCAATTTCGAACACGTTGTGGTCCGTCCATCTGCACGAGTCTGTTATGGTGATGACGAGACCTTGTTAGCGCGGCTGAGGCGTCTATTAGGACACACCCCCTCAGAAGTAGCCCTCGGAAGGGTTGGGGCGGAGCCTTGTCAAAACAGATTCCGAAAAGTGTTTTGCGGTTTGGCCAGGCTGAAGAAAGTGTTGCGGGTCGATTTTGCGGGATCCTGGTAAGAAGGATGAAGTAGCAAGGATGAAAATAAAAATTGGTTTGGGTCTCTTTTAGCAGCGACGGGGCTCTGGCAGAGCGATCAAAACGTGTGCCGGGGTGGTGACTGTACCTTATTAGGGGGGCGTGCCGGGCGTGCCCGGCCTAATCAACCGGACTCAAAGGTGTGAAGGAAAGTAGGAGCCGCAGCAGAAGCCAGGTGTCGGCCCGTGCAGCGCTGCTCGTGGCTCAGCGCGGCTGCAGCGCGGCTGCAGCCCGCATGCCCGCTCGCGCGCTTACCGGATACTTACCTCATAATTCGACTGCGCGATCGCCACCGGACGGACCGGCGGGCAGCGGCAGGACTGGCAGGACCGGGGCACCGGGGCCAGGGTTTGATCAGTAAATGCATAGCAAGAGCGCAGCGTCCGGCGGTGTTCCCCTTGAAGAACATACACCGCCTAAAAGGCGAGGCCCCCATTCAAATGAGCCCTCGTTACCCGGTGTCTCGCAGCAGCAGAGCGCACCGATCCTACCAAACGTATAATTTTTCGGGGGGCCAAAACCTTTAGAAAAAACCCGGCAGTCGCCTGCGATGCAGTGAGCACGAGAAAACAAACGCCCTGTTTCGATTACAAGTGCAATCAATGCACTTTTTTTAGGCCGCGCGCGTCCGGTATGGTGCCGAGATGGGGGCACTTTACACCTCAGGCTAGACGCCTTGATTATTCTGTTACACCGCGGCGGCGTCGCGTGAAGTATTGCTGGTGCCGCGAGTCGATTATAACGACTGCTCGTGTTTGTTCTGCCGGCGTGTCATCACTCAGCAGGGACAGCAGTGGTGCTTCGGTATGCGGCACCTGAGGCACCTAAGGGATTCCAGCGCACTGTAAGAAGGTGCGATGATCGGGTGAGAATTGGCCCTCCGCAGCAATTGGAAGGCAGAGCTTGATGCCACGGGAAAAAAATGACACTTATATCAGACAAGACGCCGATCGTGGTGCTGCGCTGGCCTCGGCCGCCGCTGCAGCCCGCAGAGGGGAGATCTGCCGTCGGCAGGTCGCTGATTTATGGTAAACGATATGCGTTTGATACCAGCGCATTCTGATGAAAATGCTGGTGGAAATGCAATTACGGCACGTGGGCACCGTTTTGCTGCAAAAAGGGAACCCGTTTCCCCCTTTTCTTTTCGTACCTTGGACCATGCAAATGAGAACATGAGGTGTGAGCTGCCAACACCTCAAAATTGGATGGACTGACGAAAGAAAGGGAGGCAAACAGAGGCGGCCGCATTATAAGTTTTGGCACCTCCGGCCCGGACCTTACATCGAACGGGTCTTCGGTGCTAACAACGCGGCCGCACCGATCGGAAAGTGATAACAACACGTCAAAGAAAGTCCCCTCTCATTTTCAGGCGAGAGAAATGCAGTAAAATGTGAGGAAAATGCAGTACTTACTCAGTAGAGGGCCGCTGCGGGCGTCGCTCCGTCTGCAAGTGTGTGCCAATGTGTTCCGTTTTATTCCTTCATAACCTGCAGTGAGGATGTGATAAAAATATGGAACGAGCCAATTCCTCACATACACACACATGGCCGGCCGTGGCCCGCGGTGCAGCGGGTGTGTGTCCAGCGCGGCGGCGAGGGCCAAAGGGGTGTAATTTATGGCGCAAATACAGTAAATTACCGTTTCGCACCTCGGCACTGCGCTCCGCAGCGCGCACCGCTCCTCCTCTCTGCAGCCTCTCCTCCTTACCCCGCAGTCCGCAGCGTCATCGAGCCATTTTTTGAGGCTCCCCCAAACAAAGCACCCCTCTAATTTTCTTGTCGATACTACACGAGAGGGAGAGAGATGAAGAAGAGAGAGAGGATGAGAGATAGAAAGAAGCAGAGAGGGATAGAGAAAGAGGAGCAAAGAGGAGGATACAAGGAGAGGAAGACAAGACGCCTTTGCTGCTTCATTATCCGTAAGAATCCGCCCCATAAAAGTAATATCGGCTTGTGCCATCTCGACCGGGAGCGGGAGGAACAGACAGTCAGAACGAGATGAAAAACTGGGGCCTAAGAGACGGCGCGCTGCTGGCCCGCCTGGGCCCGCCCCTCCCCGCCCGGCCAACGCCTTGTCGCACCAACAAACATGTTGTCCCGCGGAGGTCAAAATACTCCGGGAGCCGCTGGGGCGTGTCTTTTCCTGGTCGCGCGGGCCTCGTGGAGGGGCGTGCGCGTGAGAGAAGCACTGCCAAGGAACCGCTTGCTGCGGCCACCTTCATTCACTTTCCATCCGGCCTCCCGTGTCGCGGGGAACTTGCACGCGCGGTGGTCCGGAATAGCGGACTTCATTGCGTCCATTGAATTTTGGATTTCGCCGCATGGAGATCAACGACGGTCAATAGAGCACTCCGTAGAAGCTTTTTGCGAAATTTAATTGTGCTTGCCGGGGAAATGTTAAAAATTTTGCCTCGTGTGTCGTAGTCTGGCCGGCGGGTGTCAATGGTCGTTGGGTGGGGCTTTGGCAGCAACAGCCCCGCTCTTTAATTTAAAACGAATATTTCACTGGTGGGGGTGTGTCCGAGGGTACCGGCGCACCGGCGGCGGCCTGAGGGCCCGGCCGGCCCGGCCGCTGGCGTCGCCGTGACAGTCAAATTACACACACGACGCCCCACTGTCCACCCGGGAGATAAGGGACACGTTTTACGCGCACCTTCGTTTCCACTCAATGCAAGAAACCGGAGGGCGAACTGCGCTTTTCATTAATCTGTGCGCGAGACGCCGTGGAAAAAGAGAGGAGTCCCGGCGATAAAGGCCCGGTAGCGTCTGCTGCTGCTGCTGCCGGGGCCTCCCAGACCCTCTCAATGGCATCGCGGCGCTGCAACGCGAGACTGAAAGTTCGTCCACCTACCGCAGGTCCGCAGGGCCGCAGGTGGCTGCCGACACTCCCGAAGCGTGATGACGTTAAAAACGAGAGGTGCTAACGGCTTTCGCACCTCGTCGGCGCTGGCACGTCGCCGGCACGGGGGCCCACCACACGGCCCGCCCCGCAATGCACTGGGTACATGAAACACTCATTATGGCCACGGCACGCCAAACCGCGCCGCAACGGCCATGCAAAACACGGTGTGGCCCGACCGCTGCTGCTGCCGCTGGCGCCGGGGTCTGCGAGTCTCCGAATCGGCCTACCCGACTGCGTTAGGAGGTTCTGCCCGAGACGTCGAGCACAACGCTTTCGAACGCAGTCGGACAACCCCGCGGGTTTGCGATCGCCCGACTCGGAACTACGGTGGGAGCTGCGCGCGCCGCATCACTCGGCACCTCCCTGACGACCATCCCTCTCGGCGAGCGGGGAGCCGGGAGAACACCGGGTTCACCAGTAGCGGTCTGGCCGAGTGCGAGAGAGATTCACGCCCCATTCATTTGACCATGACAGTGCGAGAGAGACGCCCGGCCGGGCATCTCTCTTGCACCACCGCAGTCAAATGAGGCGCCCCGCCTCTTCTCGCATTGAGTCGGCCCGCCGGGTCACGGCCGTGACGATAACCGTCATTACGCCGGTGTCTGGCGCCCCCGGGAGCGCCGCGGCGGCCACGGCACCCCCGACGGCAGCGTCCCCCGCTGTCCTCCCCGGCCGCCCGCCGCCCGGACCCGGGGGACCTTTAATTTCGGTGCCCGGCGAACAGGAAAAGGAGCAGCCAGAGGTGTGCTGTAATCGACTCCGTATGTAGGCGCCGGCCGGCGCCGCCGCTAAGCAAACGCAGCGCCGCTCCGCCTCTCCGCCGGACTATCGGGTTGCCGCCGCGGCGCCTCTCTGTGCGCGCCGGCGAGAACTGCGAAAAGGCTCTCGCAAATGACAAACACAAGAGCCGTGGGGGCCGGCGTCGTGTGTGCGGCCCGGATCACTGAGCAGCTCCGTGCCCACGGCCGCTTGTCTCACAGAGGGAACCAGTGGAGCGACTGCGACAGTCGGCATACGGATACACGAAGGAAGGCGCCTCTGTTGGCCGGCGCGCGCACGGCGTGGCACGGAGCGCTGCACGGAGCGCTGCACGGAGCGCGGCACGGAGCGCCGCCCGGCCGGTTGGCGCCGGAAACAAAACACAATGACAGGTAAACACACACACGCCGCGCTCCTCACACTCCCACTTACGGACGCCGCGCGTACTTACTGCCGCTTATGACGCTCCGATTCGTCCTTTTGTTTGTGCAAACAGCTTTTGTATTGCTGCGCCGCCGCGCGGGCGGCTGTGTTTCCAGGTGAGTTAGGACTTGGCTCTCTGTGCGCCGGCTGCCGCCGCTGCTGCCGCCGCCGCCGGCCCAGTCAAGGCTCAGCAGTGATACATTCGTGCCTGATGAATGCCGCCGACGCTGCTGTAAGGTGTATCCCGTGCCTCGAACCCTGGAGAAAATATAAAATGGCGGCTTGTTTATCGGAGCAAAAACATAGTAAACATGTGAAAACAGCAAATCTAACATGAAAATGCAAGGAGTCTCAAAAACACTCACAAATACTGCACGCGACATCCTTATATTTTATTGGTCCATTCGAATGGTCTAATTCGGTCAAATTGGTATATTAAATGAGATCTGTCACCTCGGAGGCGTTTTTGAATAAATATTTCCACAGAGGTGAGGAAGTCGACTAAATTTTAGCGAGGAAAGTTTCTCGATCAAATTTCGGCGTGAGTGGCAATTCTCTCCGAATTTGAACAAGGAGGCGCCTCTCAAATGAATTTGGTTGAGCAGCGAGGTTTTTCATGCAAATTTGGTCGAAGCCACTACCTTCACTAAAATTAGGAGTGAGAGGTTTTTCTCGACGTTATTTTCCCAATCATTCCCAATGTCCTCGTTCCGCGACTTTTCTCACGCGTTTTTTTTTTACGGCGTAATGGCGGAATCGTGCGGCTCAATGGATATTGGCGGCGCGCGGCCCGAACCGCCTGTCTGTCTGTGTCTGGACGCCTCTCTCGGGGACATTAAATAGACAAGCGGGCGAAACGTAATCCTTTGTACGGACCGTCTGTGTTTGCTTTGTAGCGCAGCGGAGCGTGGAGCGGAGTACGCGCCGCCGTGCGCCGACTGCCGGCCCCGCTGCCGCCGCCGATGGGGAATGCGCGGCCGATCCGCCCCGAATTATCGTACAATCGGACTAGAATATGCCGAGGAGGCCGCGGGCCGGAAGCCGCGGCACACTCTCCGCGGGGTCATCGCTACCGCGGCACGCGGCCGGAATGCGCCGCGCCGCCGCCGCTACCACCGCCGCCGCCCGGACCGTCCACTACATCCTCCGCGCGCGCGCGCACCGACAAATAGCTTGTCGCTGGCCACGTGACCACTGCGTCCGTCGGAGCCATCCGTCCCGCTGTCGATAAATCACTGGGCGTCTCTATGCAGCGGTCAGCATGTAAGCCCGGCAGCAGCAGGGGTTGGTATCGAGAAAACGCGCGCGCAAAAAAAAAAAAAAAAGAAATGTCGACCGGACGACGTTTTGCGAGAAATGCATCCAAGGCAGACTGTATCCTGGTGCGGAGAGAAGAAAATGCAAGCGGCCTCACAAGAGTCTTCGACTTTAGGAGGGTACACTGCTAACGCTGCTGTCTGGCAGTCAGACGGTCACAAGCTTGATCACAAGCGTCAACAAAAGTGAGACACATTGTCCTGGGAGATGCATGCAACTCTATGTGTCTGATCCTTGTGTCAGAAGCCTTCAAGCGTCTGACACCGTAAACGTAAATACGTACACGTCTGACAGTAGGGCCAGACACTACGGCACTAGGGTCAGTGCGAAAGTGTTTAGACGCTTGTAAGCGTCTAACCATCAGACATTTGAGGTAGTAGTCTCTTTATCTCCGACGTGCGCTAACAAAATGCTTCGCAAACCGGCGGAATCTTACGAGGACTTGAATTTTCTCAGGGGTACTAGTTCGAGAGCTGAGCGTCAGACCGCCTGGGCGTTAGGCAACTTCGGCTCCTATCCTCACGCGTGTCGTGCGGGCCGGCCTATCCTGTCCTCCCACAGGCGTTCTCATCACGGAACGGAAACCACGAATGCCTCATCAGGTTTCTTCAATGGAGACTTAAAAAAAAAGGAAAAAAAAGCTGTGCTTGTTTTTTGTGCGTGTTTGATCGCATCATCGGTGTGCAGTTTTAGGCCCCGGGGCTGCCGACGCTGCGCGGACGCTCCCTGGTAATGACGCCGGCGGCTAGTACGTGACGGCGCAGGCTCCGCTGCCTCCGCATGCCGCCCGCCGCCCGCCGCCCGCCGCCCGCCCTCACTTTCTTTTCCTTTTTCGCCGCGTCCCGCCCGGCACGCTGCCGAAACTCCGCACGGTGGCACGCAAATCGGCCACAAATTGCCGCCAATTCATTCAAAAACCGCCACCGATCAGCGGAGTGCAATAACCATGCACCGCCCGGGCACGCGGAGCCCGACACGCGCTGCCCCTCCTGTCGCTGACCCACACAGCGTGCCCGAGAGGAGGGGAAGTGTTCCAGCGGCGGGACACCTCAGCAAGCAGCATGTAGCACTGGCTGGGGTTTTCCAGGGCTTTGGAGAACTTTAGAAAAGCACTATGCTTCAGAGCCACCGCTGTCATTCGAGTCCGGGATTTAAAACAACAAGCCCCATGTTAACAGTTGGGTATCGAGCCGCCTCAAGAATGCCGTACTCGCGGCAGGCGCATCTCCGCATCGCTCAATAAACGCTTGAATCACTCAATCCGGCGGATGACAAGATTCCAGCGCCGGCAGCACGGCGAGCAGCGTCTGCAGTTTCTTCCTCCGCAGCTCGTTTTATTGGCCGCCGTCTATTCCTCATTTTTCTGCTAACACAAAGGCGCGCGGTGCGGATTTGCCCGCCCGCGTGCACCACCCGCTCCCCCCGGCCTCGGCTTTCGCCTTGTACGGTCCGCCCCGGCCGGTGTCGCCCCGAACGGGCTCGGAATGCCGATGCGTGTCGCGTTTCTCGCGCCGAGCAGGGTCACACACCGGTAAGAGTGAGAGAGAAGCGACATAAGCCCTGAGGACGAGGAGGTCAAGCCTAAACCAGCGCCCCGGGGAGGACGGGACGGATAGCCCGAACTAGGAGGGAGGTGCAATCTGACAACTTTGTCGTTGGGACTGCAGAGTAGTTGCCAGAAACAGCTCTCTCCGGCCTGTACGGTACGGCGGGAGCGCGGCCTGACGCAGTGGCCAGCACCTTGCAGCATCGTCCCGTCTCTCGCCTTCGGCCCGACACCGCCTTATAAGGCCAAGCGTCGCACTCGGCACGTAGCGCCAAAACGTTTTATTCCCGTCAGCGCATGGGGGATTTATCAATCACATCGTCACACCACGTGTGTGTGCTTGTCCGTCAGCAGGGACCCAACACGAGGGGACACTTCCGCATCGGTCTGTGGGGCTTAGGCAGGGCGGACTAGCGTGGAAGAGTTATAGTCGTGGGGTGGAAAATCAGGTATGAATCAGAAATCACCGGTCGTGGGCCACCGCAACTTGCCCTGAAACAGAGAGGACAATTATTGGTGTTATTAACTTTTCCCACCATTGGATAATGCTAAATATCAGGTCCGTGACCTGGTTTCTTAGAAAACCTCTGGCGCCAAGTAAATTGACTCAGGTCTCCAAACTTGATTGCAAGGACCAGTTTCCAGCCTTTCCCTATTTCTCGTTGCAGTGTCTTGCTGGGAAGTGCTTCCTACAAACAGCCAGCAACACAACACGGCGACCTGGCTGGCCGGCGGCCGCCGCTGGCCGCCGCTGGCCGCCGCCGCCGGTGGCAGCCGCCGGCCGCCGTGTCTTCTGCACCAGCGAGCTCGCCCCTTTCGGCCGCTCGAATGCGGCGCGCCTCTCAATGAGGAGTCACAATGAGGCAGCCATTAACAAGTGGCTCGATGGCGCCGGCCACGCTCTCAGCAGCGCCACCAGGGGGCAGCACGTGATCACCTGCAGCGCAGAGACGTCCGACGGGAATGCCGCAATCGCGCCAAAAAGTCTGATTCTCGTGTCTTTGGTGACTTATGGTTCGGAACACCGCGGAAAGTGCACTCTAAATGTCTATGGGGCAATTTTTTACAATGAAATGTTAAGTTTTGAAACAAAACAGGGAATTAGGACGTATAGGTGGGACAAATTTTAGCATCCGAAATGTAATTTGTCCCATAATTATGCTTCAAATTGTATCCGGGTTATGTTATGTTAGAAAAAAAAAATTTTATGGGACAAAATTGTCCCATGACATTTAGTGTGTGATGTTTTCCAACAGCTGATTAGACCGCTGCTGACCGCGGGGTGCTGCTGGGCACGCTCGCAGCGCACGCTCGCAGAGCCTCGGCCAGCGCCTAATTTGGAGGGAGTTGCGCCGGCGCCGCGCGCCCGAACGGAAATGGTCAACTACTTCTGAGGAAGGCGCCACCGCTCACGGGGCTGTCTGATTGGGAGGGCTCTGATTAGGTCGCCGCTTCATTTCGGCCGCCGGCGCTCGGCATAGACGTGTGGCGCGGAACAGAAGCCGACCAACGCATTTTCCTTGAAATCGCCGTCTGGTACAGGGGAAGCAACAACAGGAGCCCCAGTCCCTACCCCAAATCCAATTACCCGATCTGAAACAGATTGAAATGGAAACGTTTGGCTCAGAACTTCTCTGGCGTTTCGTTAGGGGACGTGCTTGTACGCCGTGAGGGCGCCACGGTGCAAAACGGCCACCATATCGAGATGTCGCTAATAGCTTGTTTCGTGAACATCAGATTACGGGGGCTCAACAAGCGGTAGCGTCCAGTTGCGTCCAGTATCCCGAGCGCGGTCTTATTTGTTTTCGGAGATGAATTCGTGATAAGCAGCTGGGACTGTGCGTGCGAAGGTGTCTTGTGTGCGTACTTGTGTGCGTCGTGTGCGGATACGGATGATGCGGAGGATCGGGAAGAAGCTATAGCGATAACGTCCTCTGTAAAAATGCCCTTAAATGTGCCCACACCTCCCGAGACTATTCCCTACGTACTCCCATAGCGCTAAGCCGCAGTCTCACGCTGCGAGGCTGCGTGGCTGCGGGCCCGGCGGGGGCCGCCACGACCCTCTGGACTCAATGCTGCCGGCGGGCCGATTACAAGACAATCCATCTTTAGCCTTTCGACAGTTTTGCCTTTGTCTTTATCGTGCCGAAGACATCACGGGCCACAACTCACAGGAGCTATCCCTCCCTTCTCCTTCGCAGGGGAATTCCACGAAATCACACCTTTACCAGCCCAAATAAAACAAGGAAAACGGAGCGGTCAGAGGTGAGAGAATATGGGAATACCATCAACGTTTTCAAAGACGTTTCGTTGTGAGAAAGCCGGCGGGGGAGGGCATTTGGGAGGAAAACAGATATGAACTTTCACCTTATCCCATCATTGTCGCACGGGAGATATATTAGCCGACGATGCGTGAGATATGGAAGATTCCTGCCTGCTTTTTTCCCCAAGAATCGAACGGGATTTGAAAGAACGTGACGTGCGATTCACAGCTTTCTGCACGGAATGTGCGTTTCTGATTCTTGCGTTCCTTCCATTCTTGCAAACTGTGTTTGTGGCTCAACTCGCACTTCAATTTTGATTCGATTCACTTCAATATAGGTGCATAAGCTTAAGTGTACAAGGTCCGATTCTAGTGAACTGCTGGCGTTTAGTGATGCTTTAACATTGGGAATGCACAGTGTGACAACTGATCAAGCTGGGCATTGATAGATGTTGAGGGCAAGTTGGGGAAGAAACGTACTGTACAGAGAAGAAAGTACAATACTGTTGTGGTAGTCTTAACGAGTTCATGCAATAATAAAAGCACCACCAAATTAGCAGTTTTAACCTGACATAAAACCTAAGGAAAACACCCTTTCAAAGTGGCTCACAAAAGTCGTTTCCACGACTGATTCAAGTTTTTTTTTTTATTTTTAACCGTCACCTTACGCCTTCCATTCATTGAGCACGGCACACTTCTTGCAACTGCCAAGCTGGACACCGAAGCAGGCGCGACTGCAAGGGTGCAACAAAATGGGGGGCCCTTACAATCAGTCTGATTGGCTCCAACGAGGCGACGACCATCCACGTCACGTTGGAAAGTCGATCATGATTCAATTAATTCGATTCGAAGCATCGAAATCCACATTCTGCCACCTCAAAACCCGGGTGGCGAGCGTGCCCGGCATCAGAACGAGCACTGCAGGCCGCTGCAACGACTGCAGTCGCAAACACCATTAGCATACCGTAAACGTCCACTGATGTGACTGGAGCGCACGTCCACCCAAAGATGCCAATCAGGGCTAATAACTCTACGTCCGGAGACAAACGAGTAACCAAAAATATATGAAACAGGGCGTGGGGGGCTAAATTGAAATCGAGAAACCTCCCGTTCCCTCCTTACGCCTTCCCTACTTGATCAGCCTGATATCTGATCGTAGGGAAGTGCGGATGCATCTGCTAAAGGCTGCATGCAAAGGTGTCCCTCTTTACGTTCGTTAGTTCGCGCCGGCCTTTTCGCACGCTGCGGTGGTGCGTTGGTCATGACGAGTTGAACAAGCCTCCGGGTTTGACTTGTATTCATTCTCATTTTCCTTGCCCCATTCATTGTGAGCGCGAGACCAGCGCGGGACGTGGTTAATAAGATTATGCCGAAATTTAAAAAATGCATTTCTAACTGGTGCGCCGGCCCCTCGCCTTTGGCCTACATAAGATGCGGGACGCGCTCTAAACTGGCTCCATCAGCGGCGCAATTTTCATCAATTAACTTGCATCGTCGAATTTCACGTTGCGGCCGTCAGCACGCGCAAACGTGTACCGTCCCGGACAAAAGCCTGCAGCACAAGGTGCAACTTCTGCCCGGTTCTCAGGCGAACATGCATGCCGGCTTCACTGGCCAGAAGGCCCGTGGCAAACTTTTGGTTTATAGTCCGGGCTGCGTTTCCTAACATCTCAACCACGAGCTGCGTTTTCTGTGTCCCTATCGTGAGGTCAGGTAAACGCCCACCTACACAAACAGTGATGCTCGTGTTGGCGGCAGGCGGAGTGAGCCAAGAAGATTGGCTTAAAATTGTCGGTTTGAACGGTGGGCTGCACCATCAGGGTACCAGCATGAAGGGCCGCACGCCTCTAGCCTGATCCCTCTGACGCAACGCTCCGGACAGTAAAGTACCATTGATGCATTCAAGTCGACGTTAACTCTTCCTGCCGGTCCGCGCGCTCAGGGAGGGGCCAGGTGTCGGTGGCCTATCGAGACAAATGCTGCTGCGAAAAGCGTCGCACGCAGGAAACTGATTAGTTGGCACAACTTATTTACCTGTTGATTTTGAGAGAACCACGAAATTTAGTTTCGGGAACTTAGAACTCGTTAAGGCAACCAATTCTCGGAAAGCACAGCGAATGCATTGCTAATGCAACAAAGAATTAGTTCCCCCCACGAAATTGGACGAAATTTCAGTTTCTGTAACTAAATTTTGTGGCCGTGCCAAAATAAACAAACAAAATTCGTTATGCCAACTAAACTTTTTTCCGTGTGGTATCAATGCGCCGTCGATGGCGAACATGCGCAGTTTGCGCTGTGCTGGCACTCTAAACAGCGCCCTCACTCAGCCCACCGTAACCATCGAATTAAGTGTGCGCTTCGGATGCGCGTAATCGTGAGCAGAAGGCATGATTGAATCGCTCCGGCTGGCCTCGTTGAATGAACTAACTTGACCGGCGTAGTAATTACAGACGATTTCAAACAGCAGCCGCGCGCCTTGTTGTGGTCACGTGGTGGGCCCCTCACGTGTCGGCGGGTGTCTCTAATTATGAAATGACCCGCCGCGGAGACGAGAGGCGACCGAAGGCGACCCATGCAGAGGCTCCTCATTCGTTTTATGAGGTACTTGCGGGATTTTAATTGGGCCCTCCTGGGCCCTCCTGAAATGGCGGGCGCTCTTCAGAGTATGTCCCTCCGCCTGCCGCCTTCGGCTCGTGAGTGGGAGAGAGACGGCACGGCTCACTTGGGTGTCCAGTGCGGCTTGCGGCCGGGGCTTCTTCGGTGGCCGCAGCGCGCCCGGCGCACGCCCCTCCCGGCGGTCGGCGCCTCGCTCTCAGGACTTCCCCCTCCTTCCTTTTCCCAAAGTTCGGCGCTCATGACGTTATGATCTTTTGCCGCCTCAAAAAACCGATACCAAAAGAAAATTGAAGAAAAAACCATCAAAATTTTTTTCGTAACATTCGTCACATGCGTTTTGCCGCAATTCATAAATCGAACGCCAGGTAGCCGAATTTCTTTCACCCAAAACGCAAATAAGTAAAAGTCATCGGTCAGTCAGAGGTGCCATCAATCATATGCAACCTGTGGAGTGGTCTCCTTCAGAGAGGTTGGGACAGGTCCGTTCGGTGAGTTATTAATTATTGAACGGCCTCGTTCCGCTCATTAGGTGTGTGTTAAGCTACACCGTCAAATTACGTCGGTCTGGGACGACAACGTCACTCATTCTATAGTTTTGATTCCGGAAATAGCTCGGATACATATTTGAGGAGGCCCGGGACGGGAGGTGTGACTCTCGTGGCGCGCGTGTTAGGTGGTGGTTAGACCGCGAGGGGACCAAGATGACCAATGCGACGGATTTCGTTGCCAAGAACTGCTCTGCCGTGTCAGGAAAATTAAAAACGCCTGAGGCCCCGTGTTCCACAAAGACAGGACACACCTTTTAGACCCGTCGCTGTCACGCTAAACGCTGCTGAATGTCCAGTCTGAGCCATAATTATTATACCCATGGATGCTACTTAAACCCAATGTTAATTAAACCAATCATTTGCCCAGGATTTGTTTGGCAGAATTCTCTCTCGTACTCATTGCGGCATTTCAGCCCATACCTAAATACCGATGTCCCCCTCTCCCTCGCCACACTCAATAGGTCTGTGATCTAGTCCTGGCACCCGCATGACTCTGTTATGGTGGTGACACTCCCTGTAGCGACGACCGCTACACGCCCAAAATATAAATTAAAATATTTCTTGCGCCGTTACATTTCAATTTGAGGTACCCTCTCTTCTGTTTGTCACTGCTGCGCGTGGTACATCGTGTTATAAAGATGTCATAATAGTGTGGCATTTCACGATTGTAGCTGCTCGTCGCATTATGAATTGAATACTGATATATGTAATGGAACTGGGTCCAATGTGATCCCAGAGTGAGACGAGAAGCCCGTAAGAGATTCAGACAGGCCGGAAAAGAAAGACAGGATACAAATCTTAGTAATACTTGTTGCAACAAACATTAAGCTGTGAGTGGTCTGTGTGCTTATACTGTTGTTATCTCAAAGGACTTTTGCTCTCCTGGGCGCAGCAGAAGACGAAACTGCCTGTTTTATTAGTCCAGCGGGCAGTTCGAACAGAGGACGACAGTGACCAAGTCATCTACATAATAAAGGTCTCTACCAATAAATCTCGGGGCCTCCCCCACTTGCGTCCCACCGGCACACGGCTGCGTCCGGAGGTGACGGGTCGTGCCGCCCCTCGTTGACCGCCCAGGGAGAGTGAGAGGGAGGGGGTCACCCAGACGCAGCCGTAGATGCTTCCATCGCTCGGGCCACTCGGGCCTGATGCTTGACCCCCAGCAGAGATTCGGCGCCCGCCTTTGGTTTCCGAGAGAAATATTTAAGTTTGTCCCAATTTGAGACGTGAGGTCTAATTTACGGGCGGCGTCCGCCCATATTTTCAAAATCTTTATCACGTCGGTGAATAGGCAGATTAAGAGGTCATTAGGCTCCTTTTGTTTCGGTGCACTTGGCGAGTGCAATTTATGGGTTATGAACAGGTACACTCTAGTCGGTAGATCACTCCAGTCCCATCTGATACGAACGCAGACATCGCTCAGGAGGAAGTACGCATGCGGTCGCTGGCTTTCGTTTACATAAGATTTACAGCACAAAATAAAACGACGGTAAATATACGCGCAGATTTGGCATGAGTAAAACAATGTTCCTGTTTTCATTATTCGATTATGTACTTCGTAGTTCGCTCTTTTCATCTACTTCCCCCTTCGCTCCCCTCCCTTCACACACACACACACACACACAAAATCACGCATATACGCATACGTACACCGATCACACCCAGCAGAGTTTAAAATAATTGTTAGAAATTACCAAACAGTTTGAGCTGCAAATTTTCTTATCGTTTTTCGCGAATATACAAAGTATTTTCTACATTTTACTTCACATTGAAATCGGTATTTCATATGCAGAGCAATGCTTTCGAATCATTAGAATCATTTCATTAGAATTTTCCCAGAGAATTTTTGACAGTGTGGGGGGGGGGCGGCTCCCACAGAGACCCTTCTCACCTCTATCAGAACACCTACCGCGGGCATAAATGTGTTTTGATAAATTCGGTTATTGGGGATCGCAGGCTCTGCTCAGTAGGGCTCCCCGGTGCCGGTGCCGCCGCACAGTCGGCGGTAACGCATGCATATGGAGGACGCGCGCGAGGCTCGAGGATACTCGAGCGCAGCCCTCTGTGAGACAATCTCGTTGGAAACGTCCGGCTGATTGGATTAGGCGAATCAACTGAAAAGAGGCAGCGACACACGGTATTCGCTGACAACTGTCAGCCGACTTGGGCGCTCCTGCGCCGTTTGAATGGGCGAAAACGAAAGCCGCACAGGCACATAACAGAACAGTCACGGGAATAATTGAAGCAAAAAGGGGTCCGATTGGACTATGAAGTAGGCAAAGAGCGGAGGGTGACCAGGAAAGGAGTAAAGTCCGAGAAGCTCCTGAAAAGAGAGGGAGACGACAGAGGACGAGTATGAATACAGAGGTCCGGCTGCTAACGACGAGAGAAAAGAGCGGATAAGCGGATGAAGCAGAGCCGAGCGGCCAGCGGCGCCGAGCGGCGCGCGGCTGAAACGCAATCGGTAGGTAATCGGTTTAGACAATGCAAACAATGCCCCGCAAAGGCCACACTTTCCTGGGTTTCCGTATGTTTCTCTGTGCCGTCTCTGCAAATTTCAAGCCATATGTAAAGTTTGCAAGGATATGAGAAATGCGGCGGTCAAATAATTTTAATATGCGTTTCTAGGACTGTATTTGGCTTAGGACATCTGTAACAAGACGCCGCCGCCAACCGGAGGATGCTTACAAACAGCGGACAAACATTCTCCGTGAAAGGGGTGCGGCGTTTCCCTTTGTGCCGCCTGATAGGATTATTGGCAGTGGCTGCTCAAGGTGGCGCTTTCGAACCCTTTTTGTGGTGTCCAGTATCAACGCTGAAAGTAAAGCCAGTGTCACATTGCTCTCGGGCGGAGTACGACTGCAGAATTAGTGTGGAGTGTTTTGGGAAGCCGCAGACAACCCCCAGAAGATGGAATATAACTTCAATTTGCATGCGTGCTTCTCTCGGGTGGCCTAGTGCTGGCTTCGGTCTCATCTGTTCCCCCGTTGAAAATAAGTCACAAATCTCTGTGGGCTCATCCTTCTGCGCCCCGTGCACCTGTGCGTATCACCCCCTCAAAATCCAGATAAACTAATATTAGGCTCACCGCCCACCATTAATGGAAGTGTTCGCGGTGATAAATATCGGTGGCCACGCCCGCAATATTAGATTAAAGAGAGTTGGGGGGCTACTGCAAGAAGGGCGGTGCCCGTACGGATTTCTCAATGGGTAGCAACCCCATTAAGTGGGGGCTGCGAGCATTAATACCGTGCGCATCACATATGACAATTGTTATTAGTTGCATTACTACGTGTCTGAGGAAAGTAATTAACTAAATTTCTGGGAGGGGCTCAAAATGGTCGGCCAGGTAAAGGGTTTGCCGTGTTTCTGAGGGGTGGGCGTTCCGGTTCGGGAGAGGGAGGGGCGCTGGGCGGCGCGGGGCGTTGCAGGGAATGTGGGGCAGTGAAGTGCCCCGCCCAGTAGGCCGATGACTGAGGTAAACTCGTCGGATTATGCCAAGCAACGTAACCGCCTTGCATCTGCGTGTATGAATGCGAAATCGCACGTGCGGTCGGCCTGCGGGCCCCTGCGGGCCCCTGCAGGCCCCTGCAGGCCCCTGCTGGCGTGCAGCTCAGACTCCGGAGTGTGTCAACGTCACCCTTGCGTCTTTTACAAAGTCGTAATCTTATTTTTGCGTTTTACGTTCGTATTGCGATGCAACGGTGTGAAGAAGCGTCTGGCGCCGCGGCCTTTTGGCGGATGCCGGCCGGCAGCTGCCCGCGCCCGCGTCGAAAATGAAACGACATTGCCAGCCGCCAGCAAGCTGTGAGAGCGACAAGGACAGACGATCTCACCTCGGACTCTTCTTAGATGGCGCCAGGCGCGAAAGTGTAGGAGTAATCCTCTTTGTCCCACCGCCACAAACTTGCCTCTGGCGGCTTATGCTTTTCTCACCTGACACGACTCATCGTTTGTTATTTTAGCGAGCGCGGAATTATCTTTGTGAAACTGGAGACAAAAGTGCCTCTGTCACCGCAGCGCGCAGACAGGGGGGAAACAATCCGCCTCCCAAGTTGGACGAGATCGAGCGTCGACAGCGCTACGAGGTAACTGTCAGACATCTTTAAAAAACATAGAAATGTAATAACTTCAGTGCGCACTAAAACCGAAATTCGCAATTGTACACACATTTTTAATAATTATTTACACTAAGTACTAACTTTGAGCAAAACATTCTTCGGTGCTTTGGCGCGTGTATGGAATTTCAGTACAGACTTTGAGGAATTGTTTCGGATACGTCCTTCATAGTAGTATTCCTTCCCTTACTCAATGAAGCCTGCATAGCGTAGGGTTGTGCCAGCATTCACCTGATCTGACTGACAGGGGAGAAAGTGGTCTGACTGGAGCTGAAATGGCCCATACAATGATATAGCATATACGATTCACTTTGGCGAATTCGATACGCCCCTTTTTTTTGCGCGTGTGCGTGTGTGAGCGCCGGAGCACCAACCTGAGAAGGGATGCGGCAGGCAGGCGGGCAGTCCTGGCTAGGCAGCCAGGCTGCCGGGGGCACGCGCTGCTCCAGTCGCTGCGCGATGCTGGCCCCGCCGCGGCCCGGCTGCACGCTGCTTGCTGGCTGCGCTAGCTCCGGGCCGGCTCAGCTCTCTGGGGGCCCACGCCGTAACACGATCGGACATCTGCCAGCGCTACGCGCGCGAGCGCAGGGTTGTGGCCCTGCCTGCCCTATGCCGGCCCCCGCCACGGCCAGAGGGGTCGCAGCGCCGGCAAATGCTCAATAATGCGAAACTGCGTTTTCATTACGATGATGATTGAGATGAATCGATGCCCGCGCACGGAGGACTGGCACACGAGCGAGCAGAACATTGCCCAGAGCGTGCCTTCCATTATGACTTACTTCCACGCCGTTGGTGGTGGTGTTGGTTTGGACTCCGCGAAGGCAGCCGGACTGCGCATACTGTATTGGTAAACGTTCGGCTGACCAGATTTCCTTCTTCACAATGTCATACAACATTCTAACTGCCCCGAAGACCCCAGAACTGCAAATACTTGTAAGGAATTGCAACCGAAGCAACTAAACTAAATCATGCATTTGAAAAGTACGGTAGGGTACTCCGGAAATGACCTCTCCGTAATCCCTATCCCGCGAAGCATCCATATTTTGTCAGAAGCGCGTTTAAAACTTTCAAAGCGAGCGCAATTACCATTTCTAAGTTAAACTTTTGCGGTCGATACTGACGGTCGATGTCAGAGTCCATTATCTGACCGGGCGGCGCGGTCCGGCGCGGTCCGGCGCGGTCCGGCGAAACCCTTTTCGGGCTCGTGCCATTGTGGGGGTCCGGGGATGATCCTGCATCCCTTTTGCGGGCCAACGCAGCTGGAAGGCCGCGCCGGGGCTTCTGATCCATTCAAGCCAAGGTCATGGACCACGGAGCCGGCCGAGCGCTGCGGAGCTGCGGAGCCCGCACCTGCCTAGGAAGCCAACGGCCAGCGCTGAGGAGCTGTCATGCCGCACTAATACAAGGGGTGGCCCCGTCCGGCGCGGCGCTAGCCTGTGGTCTACATGCATTCTACACCACACACGTGCGCTTGCCCCCTCACCCCTCGCCCCTCCCGACCGTCCCCCTTGCCCCCCCCCCTCCCGTACCCTACTCCTGCCTGCTGCCTGCGCGTCCCAAGCTACTGGATTTTTGAATCGTCCGCCCCATTTCACTGTTGTGGGGAACGCCAGCCCCCTGGCCGGATTGAGACCTGTTGGTAGCAGTGGCGCCCGTCCTTCCTGAAGGTCGCCGATACCACCTGATGCAAGGAGTACATCTGGATTACAACTCACCCCGAAGGTCCCCACGACGCCTACGCCTGCGACACGGCGGCCGCTCGGTGCAGCTGCACGCAGCTGCACGCAGCCGGGCCGTGACTGGCCGGGACACATTCGCGCTGCCCGCCGCCACCCCTTTGGCTGGCGTGCAACAGTCCTGAGCCTGGGCGCGTCAGTGAGGCTGTTATTCTTGTTGGTCGGCGGCGGTGGCATCTGCCCGCATGCGGCCCCCTCCTTACTTGCATATCGCAGGCGGCCGGGCCTCGGGCCTCGGGCCGGTCCCCGGGCAGGCAGATGAGCAGCTGCTGGGATGACAGGGTTCGTTCAACCCTTACAGTGCGGACGTCTCTATCCAAACGATTGACACGTTTGTCTGTGTGAGCAGCGCGTGCGCGCCGGTGCACTCGCACCTCTTTGCCAAACACGGGCGACGTTCTCACTGTCCGGGAGGCTCCACACCGCGCACTGTGTCCGCACACCGAACAGCACTGCCAGAAAATGCAGAATTATCCAGAGAGGAAGCTTCAACTCTGAATTTACGCGCTTTAAACTTTCTTGCTTAACTTTCGATTCTCCTGTGAGTGAAGTTGTTTTTCTTTACTTTGTGAGGCACTACGTACATATCTGATAGTAGAGGAGATAGAAAGAGACAGAGAAGGGGGGAGTTGTGTGCCATGCCGCGTCGGGGGCGGTTGGCGTAGGTCCGGCGTGGCGCGGCGCGCACCGGCAGATGTTTCGTTGGATCCGATCACGTGTGCCGCGTCGCATCAAACCTGAGCTCGCAGTCGAGTTCCGAGGCACGTCGTTTGACGCTGCCGACCTCTGCTCTTCCGAGCGAATTATTTCTGCTACACGGTATTTCAGAACCACCACGGAGCGCAAAGTTTGAATGGAAAGTAAAAATTATCGCAGAGAAATTTTATGTGTGTGCGTATGTGTGTATGGGAGGCTCGTGGCCGCCCCTCTGTCGGCGCACACGGCCCAGCAGCAGCCGTGCAGCCACCGCCTCCAGCGCCACTCCCATTTGGTACCCAGCTCTCATATTCCCATAGTGTACATCTGCCCGCCCGGCCCGTGCCCTCGCCACCTGCCCCCCCCCCTCCTCCCCTCCCTTTACCAGGTGAGCCTCCCCCGTCTCCCCCTTCGCCTTCCCTATCTCTCTCTCTCTCTCTCTCTGTCTCTCTCTCTCTCCCTCTGAGTCGCCCTTTCGATCTCACCTGTAGGAATTGTCAACAAACACGGGGGCAAATATATTCGCCGCTCCATCCTGCCTTGTGTGGTGCGCGGGCTCAGCCGGCCCGCCCGCCCATACCCGCCCTGCAAAAAAATAGAGTCCCGCATCAAGGAGGAGGAATAGCGACGGAGAAATGGTTCTGTGTGTGTGTGTGTGTGTGTGTGTGTGTGTGTGTGTGTGTGTGTGTGTGTGTGTGTGTGTGGCCGACCGGAAGCTGAGTGGACTCGCTGGCCACACGTTGCGGTGGACATCTCAATCGCCAGCGGCGATGCCATACAGCTCCGTGGGCGACGCGAGCAACGGATCGGTTTTTAATTCCTCATCTCTGCGGGAGACGGGCACTCCGCTGTATGGGAGCGGCGCGGTGGCCGAGCGGGCGGCGGTGGGGATGCCGTACTGCAGGGCGGGGGCCGCGGCGAACACATCCGGATGTGCGTTCAGAAAAATGTTCTGCGGGAGCATCGGAAGGGATTATTAATGGCTTTAAATTCAAACTTTTCGAGGCGCGCGAATGGCTGGCTGGGTCCCCTGTGCGAATGGCAAAAGTTCATTCTCGTGGCAAAGTTCGGGAATAGGATGGTACTGAGGAACCATGTAGTGTGGTGGCTGCCCGAAGAGCTACTTTACACCGACCACCCCCACCGAGGGCTGTGGCTGCACGGATGCCCCGGCCGTGGAGATCGGCCTTGGGCGCCTCACCGACCGCCGAATATAACCTGCTCCGAGTGCGCCGCAGCCGCCCCAGCGGTGCCGATGTTTGTTTGTTATGTGAAGCGACTCTATCGGCCATCGGAAGCGCTTCCTAATGGTAATGGTGCGTTTCCGCCCCACGGACACTGACCGCTGTGTCTGTGGGCCACGCGACAAGAGGGGCGAGAGAGACAGACAGACGGACAGACAGAGAGAGAGAGGGAGAGAGACATACAGAGAGAGAGAGAGAGACAGAGGGAGAGAGACAGACAGAAGCCGCGCGCACAAAAGTGCGCCCCTCCCCGCCTGTGTAATCGTTTCGCGCCGGCCTCATACCTAATGATTCGAGCATTAGCCTCCCGCTGCATCCCCGGACGTCGTCCGCCGGCCCGGCGCGGCGGCCACGTGACCACGTGACCGGCCCGCGTCGTCGCTGGTGGTCCCAGGTGGCCGAAAGTGCGGCCCGGTCTGGCACGCCGCGGCACGCCGCTGCGGTGGGGCGCTGGCCGGCCGCACGCCCGCCTCACGCCCCGAGATAACTCTCATTGACAGGCCCATGCATCAGGCGCACTACTGACCCGCCCGCCGGGCCCGGCCCGCGGCCCCCGCGGAACCCGCGCGGGGCGTAATGATGGATGCGTTCGCCGCGCCGCCACGTAATACTCGCACGGCGGCGTCGCGTGCGGCGTCTGCCGGCCCCGCCACCCCGCGGCCCCGTGTCCGACAGCTCCGCACCCGGCTCGGACACGCCGCGCCGCCCACGACCGGCGCGCGGCCTCCTCGGGCCGCCTCGGGCCTCGGCTCAGTAGCGCGGGGCGCCTTCAGGAGCTGGGCGTCATTTGCTGTCCCGGCGGCCACCCTCAACGAACGGCCGCAGCCATTCACAGAGTTAGCCACGCGTAATCAAGGTCATTATTCTTAAAGGCGGCGACAACACGACGCCTTCCGATGATTTCGCCATTTGGCCGCCCCTTGACCCGCCCACCGCGTGCCCTCTGCGTGCCCACCGCGCACACCGCGCCGCCACGGCCCACGCCCACATACCCGCCCGCATTGGTTCCAGCAGGTCCCCGCGGTGCACGGCGGCCACCGCAGCCGCCGCAGTCACTGCCAGGGCAGCCGGGGGTGTCGTGCGGGTGGGTTTTTGATGGAGCGGTCTCCGAAGTGTCCCCCCGGGAGTCCGGCCGGGAGCCGGTGTCATTCACGCGGCCGGCGGAGTCAGCGGGGCGGACCCTTCGGACCTCACATCGCGGCTGCCGGGGCCACGGGAGGGCCTCTTCCATCTCCCATTCGCACCACATTTTTGACTTCTTTTTGACATCTTCTTGAGCGCGCTGCCTGCGGCCCGCCTATGGGTCCTGGGTGTCCGCCGGGCGCGCTTACTGACGGGGCGCAGCGGGGCGTGCGGCCGCAGTTGTTTTCGCCGCGGGAATATCAATAATAAGAAAAAGAAGAGGGTTACAGGGTGACTCTCGGTCAGCTACCGTACCGTTTTCCGTTTACACAGCGAAAAATCCACGGGTAAAAGTGTTAAAGGATACAGAAAAGACTCGAATAACCAAAGGCGTAGGGCACAATTCTCGCACAGTAGTTTACCTCCCTTCCTTGACATTTTACACTTGTTTTCGTTTTCCACCAGCTTTCTCTCTACTCTGGCGAAAAAAAACTTGAAGAGTTTTATTTTTCTCGGTGTACACCGAGGTGTGCGCCCCCCAGCGGATGACACTCGGCCTCGGTTGGGGTGGGTGTCGTGCCCCCGGTGCCGTGGCCGGAGCCCGCTGCCGCCGCCGCCGCCGCCGCCGCCGCCTCCGACTCACATAACTTTCAAGGAGAAGAGAATGCCGCGATCTAGCGGCGGCTCGCGCGGCAGCAGCGGCAGCAGCGGCAGCAGGCAGAGGGGCCGGCGGGGCCGCAGAGGAGTTAACAGATTCTAAATTCTGGTCGTCCCTTCCTCTCGAGTTGGCCGCGAGATGCATCAAGTGGGCATCACAGGTGGCGACGGCCCCTCCTACTTTATGGGCTGGGCCGCCGTGCCGCGGGCCCGCGGGCCCGCGGGCTGCCGCCTAGCCGAACGATTACGAATAACGTCTTCTCTCTCTCTCTCTCTCTCTCTCTCTCTCTCTCTCGTGCTCTCCTATGGCGCACCCCATGAGTGCGACAGAGAGACATCGCTACAAACGCTGTGTTCGGAATCAGCCGGCCGGTATTACGTGGCGACACGGGCCTCACAGCAGTTCTGCGCGCCGGCTGGAGCCCCGCGTGCGGCCAGCTCCGCAGATGACTCGCTGACTTTAATGACTGACTATACGCCTCCCGAAATGTTTAATTAGCATGTGCCCTCCAGATATTACGCGCCGTCACCAAATTCCAACCGCTGCCCTCGACGGTGTATCCACATGTGTGTACTACCTGGTCCTCATCGCGGGCGACAGGTAGCAGCAGCCGGTAGCCCCCGTGCCCCGCGGGGGGGCCCCACACGGGCCCCACAGGGGCCCCACACGGGCCCCCTGACTCCCTACATCACCGTGTCACCAGTAGGCCCTTCCCTTGTATATATGTATTTTTTCGGTTGTGTCGTGAATGAATCGAGAGGATTTGGGGCTTTCTTGTGTGGAATTGAGACGTCCGCCGCAAATCTAAATCATGGCGTTCGAACAGGATATGAAGTTGGATGTGGATTTTATTGCTTCCCGTGACATCAATAAAGGACTGATTAACCCTTGTGGAAGCCGAGTGGGGTCTTCCAGTTCATAATTCATGCGCCGTTTATCTCTCTCATCTTTTTCCGAATTCTCGCAGGAGGACGAGTCCCCCTCTACGACGGGAGTCGCTGAAACCTTTGGAAAGCGGGCCGGCCGAGTACTTACAAGATATTCTAATTTTTTGAAGAGAGAAGCGGGGCAGGCGGCTGACTTCTCCGTACCGTTTCCGACGCACAAGGGTTGCCGGGGGCTGCCGGGGCGGCCCTCCCATGTCTCCTTTCTGTTGGCTGCACACCACATTCCGAGCCCCCCGCACAATTTTTCGCGCCTTTTCGCAGCGAAATGATGCGCGCCACGGTAAGATGCATGCGTCCTTTTTGCGGGTGGCGAGGAGAAAAGAGGCGGAGGCGAAGAATAAAAAGAAAATCACGGCGAGGTGGCCGCCGCGCCGCGCGCGCCGCCTTTGCCTTCCGTGGTTTGCGCCTCCTTTGTCGCCTCTGTTCTGCTTGAATGGAGTGTTTACGCCCGCCCCCGGGCCCCCGGCTCCCGGCCCCCGGGCTAGCCTGCGAGCCCCCCGGCCCGTCCGGCCTCGGTCCGGCGGCAGCGGAGGAGCGGAGGCATTCGGCCACCGCACTCCATCAATGTTCTGTCACACACTGTATTACCATGTCAGATCGGGGCACTTTGCCAAAAATATGGGTGTTACATTTGAAAAATGTTGCAGTGAGAAAAATTCTCACAATATTTAGAGATTCGGTAATGCCGAATCGCCGGTAGGAACAAGTGGGTTCTCTGCATATCAGGGGGTTACATGTTTAATGAGGAGGAATCGAGGGCTCGCATCAAAAATCAGCCCAACAAACTCTCAGCAGCCAATCGGAACTCTGAGCTAAGTTCGAAAAATGGGAACCCTTACTAGAGGGGGTTTTGGGGGAAAGGCTTATTCCCCACGTGCACCGTTCATAACTGTCCTTCTTTGCAGGAATCCCAACTGAACAAATAATTACCCCGGTACACGCGATGCTAATCTCAGATGAGTCCTTATTTGCAAACATGAATGGCAGAGCTGCAGAAAGAGCAACAGTGGTGGTGGCGGCGGCGTGCGCGCGCGGATGTTATCTGAGGACAGGACATGCGCGGCAACGGGTTGGGCATGACGGGCCGGCCGGGGGTGACCGACTCATGTTTCAGCCCTCGGCAGGATAGGTGAAAGGGGCGGCACAAAAGCGGCCCCACCGAGCCGTGATCCCGATAAACACAGAAATGAATGGAGGTTTCCGGGGGCGGCGGGGGGCCCGGCGGCACGCACAACCAGCAGCGGCCGGCGCGGCGGGGCCGGCGCGGCCGGCGCAGCACGCACCGACAGGTAGGCCGCAAACAAAAATAAGAAACAGGACGCACTATCCGTGCATGGCAAAAAAGTAAAGCCGGCGTTGGTCCGACTAGGAAAGCAGCACTGAGAAGAAATGGGTGAGGAACGAAATAGCTCTGCGACTTAAATTTCGGTGAGGATGGAGCAGGCGTGGCCCAAATTTGTACACTTTTTAGTTGGGCCAAGAAAGTGTAGACACTTTGATTTAATGTCATAAAAATAATTCTTGACGCTGCCAATTTCGATCTCCTGCCCGCATGAAAAACATGAATGGAATTCTGGATTTCCGTCAAATCCAGGTCAGAATAGCCAGGTCGGTTTGGATTGTTGATTTCCGATGAAGTGATCCGTCTGTTTCATTTTTTCTCGCTGTGCACCAAGCCACATCACCTTGACCTCTCACCTGCTGCCGGTGGGCGGCTGGGTTGGGGTGCACGGGAAACGTGAACCTGGCCCCGATTCACTGGGCTGGAGTCCGTAACTGTCGTGAGAACTCCGGTGCACACCTACGTGGGGCTGACAGTGGGACGGCCGGAGGACGCCCCCCGATGCCGGACCATTTCTTCGACATCCGTGTACGTAGCCTAAAATAAAGAAAGGCTCTCCCGCTGCCTCTCCCACGACCCTCCGGCCTTCGGCCTCCGGCTCCGGGACCCTCCGCACCCCTACAGTACGGTACGGCCGCTCGTCTTCATGTGTGGCGCGACGCGCTCGGCGCGCCCAGTCAGCTGTCACACATGTGAATGACAACTCCGGGGCCGGTCAAGCGCGCGCCGGGTGGCTGAAGGCGACGCCTTCCTTGTCTGTGGGTACTGGACTGAGGCACTGCCTTCTGCAAGGCGCTTCCTCCGACACTGCTGCCCACGCACCCGACGAGCAAATCGCGTGACATAATGAGAGGGCGGTGGTCAATGAATCAAGGCGCTGGGAGAAAAATGACAAAACGGACAGAGTGTCCTCTCACGGTGCCCCTCCCCCTGGCGGCGGCGGCGGTGGCGGCGGCGGCAGCGGCTACCGGGGGCTGCCGCCGGGGGAGGGTCCGCGGCGGGAGGCGATGATGCGGCAAAAGGCCGCCGACCAGCCACTAACCTTTTGACCGTCGCGCCGAGCAGAAACACACTGCAAAATCCGGACTGCAGCCGCAGCAATCGAGCGCGGGCTCAGTAAACGATACATTCAAAGTAATTATAGTAATTTCAAAGAAATAATACATACGCCACCCAAAACAGGAGATTGCCTCGGCGGTTCTCACGGGTGGAGGGGTCTGCGTGTGTTGCTGGGGGTGAATCGGAAGTCAGGGGGGGAATCGATTAATCGCTTTCCCACCTACGCATCGCGGCCACACCGTCCGCCGGGAATGGTGACGGCAGCCCCGTGTTGTTACAAACAGTGCGGATAATTGTGAGGCCGACTCCGCCGGAGCCCGCTGCAGTCCGCAGTCTGCAGTCCGCAGCCCGCGCCGCGACGAGGTGAGGATTGATTGAGAAGGGGGCGGTCAGTTAGGGAGGGCGAAAGGCGTGGGGAGCGGGGAGGGGTGCCGCCCGGCGGTGCACCCCGCTGCAATCCGCTGCAACCGCACCTGGGCAATTACGCTCACCCCGTAAGTAGGGCAGGAGCGAGGCACAGCTGCGGCCAGCACTGGGACCCAGCCAGTCCTGCTGATCTGTAGACAATTTACGACTAGAGCTCGTCCGGAGGTGTTTGAATTGTGCATGACTAGCGAAGCCTTCCAGCGAGAGGTCCAAACTCCTCCGAAAGGTGTACACTGGATTGTGTCGATTGTTTTGATTGTGGCGTCCAAACTGACGAAAAATCGGCATGTTTGAGTCGATATAGCTTTACATAGCCCCAAAATGCCACTTTTACGCCAATTTAGAGGAATTTTAATCCGTGATTGTGGGTGATAGTGTACACTGATTGTCACGAGTTGTGGACCCCTCGCCCTGAAAAGCAGACGCTAAACCTTCTACCCGCGCCGCTCGGCTGCTGGCCGCGTCAAATGCGAGCATTATAAATGTTTATGGGGCAATTTTGTCCAATAAAATGTTACGTTTTTATACAAAACAAGACATTGGTACAATTTGTAACGTAGAGAGGGACAAATTTAAACATCCGAGATACAATTTGTCCCATAATTATGCTACAAATTGTATCTCAGTTATGTTATGTTTAAATTGTCCCATGACATATAGTGCGAGGAGTTGTGTTGTTGTTGGCCTCGTATTTGACGCTTCTATCCAAGTGACGCGGTGTGACGGTTTCGCCCTTGTATCTGGAGGCTGCGCGCTGGGTCTGTATTCAAAGGTGACTTCCAATTAGCAAAGTACTCGGGGTCGCGGCATATCAGTGATTGACTTCAAACTGGCGCACACTATGCTGTTAACGAGGTCGGGTCAAATCGTTAAAAATCCGGAGCCAGGCAGTGTCGGGTCCACGGCCACGCCCTCCGATACGAAACAGCCACCGGCCAGCGAATGGTCCGGGGCTCCGCGCTTTATGGTCTAACGTCTCCACTGCACACAGCGACCCCTTCCAACCTCACATCGTCGCCTCGTGGCGCCGCGCCCCGCGCAGGGGTGGGTGGGCCCCGCAGCCCTGCAGCCCCGCAGCTGCCGCCGACGCCCTAACGCGCCGTAAAACGCGGCAAGGCACGCGTTGTCTTCAATTACGAAGGGCCCCCGTTTTTATGTCCGGCGGCCGCGTACTGTTTGCCGGGCTCGTGACGACAGCGACACCCCGGCGGCGCGGCGCAGCACGCGATTTCTCATACCCACCCAACGTCACTCCTTATTGCTCGTGACGGCTCTCATCGCCTCTGCTCCGAGCGGTTCTCCGCGGAGTTCTCTATTCCTACACGGAGAGTCCGTCCGTGTTTCGGAAGCCCCGCGCTCATTCATCCTCGCCTGCACCGTTTATGGCTTCTCTCACGCAAAGTCTGACCCACACCGCGCCGTGTCGGGCAGCAGCAGCCCGCAGCAGCCCGCAGCCGCCCCCGCCCGGCTGGCAGCCGAGTACATGAGAGATGGAGACGACACGCCCCGCGCTGCTGCCCGCGCCGAGGGGCGCCGTCAGGCGTGTTGTGTCTGAAAACGTTAGTCTCTGGAGAGAGGCTGGAGGAATGCCGCAATAATAATGAAAGCTTGCCATCCGTGATCCTGAGAGCCGCAGCGCCGCTGGGTGACGCGTCCTAGTGTGTGTGCGTGTGTGTGTGTGTCTGTGTAGAAGAAAGGCGCCCACAGGGGGCGGGATAGGGTTAAGGGTTGTCCCGACGGCCCCGCGGGGAGGGAGAAACAGATGAGCAGCGTGCCGCTGTGAAGCTCATTACAACAAATCAGACGACAAAAGACAAGCGTTTGTCGGCGTGCGGCGCTCGTCAAAGCAGAGAGTGGGGTCGTCGGGCGGCGCCTGGCTCGGAGAAAGTCTCCCGTAAAGTGCGTTATGAGGAACTGCGCGCGCCTTGGCGCCAGCCCTAAAAAGACGCGACCTTACTTTTTTCCCAGCCCCCTCGCGCGCGTCAATTTTTTTCCCCGTGTCGTGCATAATGGCGAGGCTAAGGGTGCCGCGGCCGTGCGTATAGGGAGAGAAAAGGAGAGAGAAATTGTGTGTGTGAGAGAGGGAGAGTAAGTGAGAGAGAGAGATAGAGGGAGAGTGAGAGAGAGAGACCAAGGGATAGCGGAGGGGTGGGTGTCTGCGTAGCGTCACGAGCCCGACGCCGCAGGGGCCGCAGGGGCCGCAGCGCGCGGGGGCGCTAGCAACAGGTCCCGCTGACCCGTCACAAACAGCCCTTTGCTTTTATGGAAGTTTGATGGGGGGCTGACTGTGTTGTCTGCAGCCTACTCTGAGGTGAAAGTGAAGACGGAAGCCCCGCCAGACGGAGTGCGCGGCCGGCGTGTGGGCCCCGCCGGCCCGCCGCCGGCCCGCCGCCGGCCCCGCCCTCCGCCACCCCCAGGCCGCCGGGGTGCTCGCCGAGGTGCTCGTCGGCGGGTGTCGACAGAAGGCGCGCCTCTCTCATCAGCACCCAACACGCCGTTAACGCAAAGGACACTAAAAAAGAGAGGGGAGGCGCAGGGGTTGCAGTGCGGCTGCGAGTGGTGATTCCGTGCGAAAGCGCTCCCCACGCGGAGGGAGAAACTCCAGACCAGAAGCGGCGTTCGAGAGGATTACAATCGAAACGGAGTACGCCGTGTTACAACCACACTGCAAAGAGCGGGTTTTCTGACATCGCACGGATGGTGCATATTTTTTGACTTTTTTCTTTGAATTGCCTCCAGTGTGTCCCGCCGGAGTCCGAAATCTTGAAAGGAGGCCCCGTGAAGCCGCGTATTTCCGCAGCAGCCTCGGACCGTGTGTGTGGACACGGTCCGCCGCTAATCCCTCCGGATGTTTTCACAATTTAGCATTGAGTGGGTGACGGCCGCACGAGGGCACCTATTTCACACCTTGTCGAGCTCCCCGACGGCCGGGGAGCGTTTTTAATGCGCGGAACCCTCTTGACGTTTCTGTTCCATTTCCTCCCCTGCGGGTCTGCGGGCCCCGCGCGGCCTGCAAGGCGCTGCCCGCCACGACAGAGGACGGCTTCTTTAGCCGAGGAAGGAGTGGCCGGCCGTGGCCGGCGGCGGCGGGGCTGACTGGGCATTCTCTGGAGTGGACCGGGGCGGACCTCGGGCCGGCCTCGGGGCAGGAACAAGTGAGCGCGTCAATGGCGGAGACGGTGACGAGTCCGAACGAATGAATGAATGGATGGGAATCGGCGGAATATCTCTCTTATATCCGTTTCTGAAGTAGCCGCGCGGAAAACGAGCCGTTTCTCATATTTTACGGAATGTTATGCGAATGCGGTCTTCTGCGAAGGACTTCGCTGACGCGGACAAACGGGGCGACAGTGTCCGGCAAGAGGGGGGCGTGGCCGGGCGGGGCCGCGTGGCGGGGCGGCGGGGCGGCGCGCGTCCGGACAACGCGAGACCACTTGTGCTGCCACAGAGACCCCGACTGCTTTCTTCCTCAAGAATGAGGAAATCGGGAAAAATGTTCGCAAAAGACACGCGGCATCCTCAAACTTCAAACCGACCGCCTTGCGCGAGTACCGTAGCCATCACACAGGGTGGCCAACGTACCCTGTCTTTCCCGTTATAGGCAACGCAGGCTCCACAACACACCGCCAGCAGCTGTAAAATGGGTGGCCTTACTTACTTGGGCCACAAAAACCTGCAGTTGAAGATCCTTCCGCCCGGGGCTGTCGTCTGATCGGCATCGATCAAACCCTGCTGCTTTCAAGGCGACCCCCTCAGCTCGCCCTAGCGCATCTCCCTCCGACACATCGCCCACCCCCGCTCGGTCCATCTCCCTCACACGCACACACACACACACACACACATACACACACACACCGAACCCCTTCGTTGAGCTCATCCCGCTCGCACACACGCTCAGCACCCCCTCGGCACCACCCCCACGCCGCACCCCGCGCGTCCCCTGCGCATAGCTCCCTCCGCGGAATGAATAGGAAATATGACGCGGGCAATGCTGACCGCGGCGGCGCGTCCGCATTCAGCCCGGCCACCCTTCCTCGGCGCTGCCCCGCCCGGTTCTCATTACAGTGCGTGCGGCCTTCCAGGCGAACGCCCGCCGCCCGTGTTGTTGGGCCACAACGCCGAGTCACAACGCATTGAATGGGGCCGGCCGGGCACCCCTTCGGCCGCGCCGTGCCGCGCCGTGCCGCGCGCGCTGCGGGGCGGCCAGTCCATGCATGGATGGACACTGGGTGCGACTTCCTCGGAAACCGCAGAACGTCCGCCGCCGCGCGCACAGCATCGGAACTTTGTAAATCCGACGCGTGAAAAGTGTTTCCGAAAAGCGGAGTATAGCGGCAACCTCAATCCTAGTGTTGGCAGAAAAGGAGGCAAGAAGTAGCGCAAACACACGGTATGAAATACCTCCGCCAGCCTACTAGACAACACCGGCTGTCCGGTTGGCGGATAGGTAGGCACTTACATAACACCCGTGTGTTTGGGCCACCGTTATTTTCGCAAAATGTTGAAAGCAGTTCTAAAATCAATCACTATCGAAGCTTGATCCTGAGTACACCCCAATGTCTCTGACACGATATATCTGTCGCTGGACTCGTTGCGCGGCCGGCCCCTGCCCTTGCACGTGGGTGCACCGCCGGCCCCGGCCGCCCTCGGCACTGCAGCCGCAGCCCCGGCCGGCCCCGGTCTGCCGCCCGACCGTCCGGGCCCTCGGGCGGGGCGCGCGGGGCAGACCCTGATGGCTGGGGGACGGCGGGCGACACCCTGCGGAGGTCCAGCGGGGCCTCGGCAGGACCGCAGGACCCGCAGGACCCGCAGGACCCGCAGCACCAGAGCCGGCCGCCGCGCCCTGCGGCACTGAGGACCCCGACCCTTTCGCTTTACGACAAGAGGGCCCATGCAACCCCTATTAAAATTCGCTGCAGGGCGTCTAATGAAGAAATACATCAAACCGTAAGTGTTCTTATCAGGCCCGGTTCGATAGGTGCGTGCGCGTTTGTTTATTTTATCCACGACATAACTGCAGGCGTCCAAATTCCTTCACGTTCTGCGCCGCCACGCGGTCAGAAGTTAAGGACGCGCGCTATTTTCCAAAATGCATTTCTCACAAAAACAAGTCAGTTGCTTGTCATTTGCGGTTTTTCTCGCGGGCTGGCAAACGTGAAAATAAAAGTCTCGTACGCAGAGATCGGCCAGAAGTTCCTCTTTGTGAGGGCCGGCCGTTGATAATTGCAGTTCTGCGGAGCGGTCGCCTGATAGCACCTTTTGTGTGGTGCCGGGAGCACGTGCAGGTTATGATGCCGGCCGCCCTCCCTCCCTCACACCCCCGCCCCCTCCGGCCTCCGCTCCACCCCGAGAGGCCCCGGGCGATGTCGTATCGGCGGGTCCACTCTTAGCGCCGTGCAGCAGATTGCATCTAAGTGAATCCTGTGAGGTCCGGGCGGCCCCTGCTGGGCCCCGGGGCGAAAGGGACACGAATTAGTGGCGGGACACACAACATGCGACAGCAACGACGCGACAGCACGCGACAAGACGCGTCATCCAGCACTCGCATCTTCACAACACTTTTGGCCACAGAAAAAAAATAGCCTATAAGAGAATTTATATTAAATACTTTGAATATCGAGCTCCGTACCGCGGCCCGCTTCCGAGGTAAGACCAGACGACACCTCCCCATCCGATAGGGGCGGATTGGTGCGATCGAATTGTTCCGATACAGAGCGACGCTCTCGTCCCCGGAGGCCGAAAACCGACCTTTGGTAAACATCGCGGGCGTGATATATGTCTTTATCAGCTTATCGCCCGCATTATGGTTTGTTATTATTCTTAGGAATAACAGCCCTTGTGGCCACGGGGCGGGTCGGCATAGGGGCGCAACTCATCAGAATTCAGTGTCGCAGCCCGGCCCGTGTTTGGGCCGCTCAAGATACGACCCGGCGGCGGCGAGCAAAGGAGGAGAGGTTATCGACTCGTGCGTCGTCCGCGTTCTCCGCCGTTTATGTAGTAATAAAGGGAATATTGAAATAGTCGCCGCATATGGCCCGCGTTAAGAAAAATGGGTCAGGAAGCGATTAGTGAAATTTATAAGGTTGGGGAGCCGAAATTTTCATTAGCGAAATAACGTACTCAAGGAAAACAGGGCCATCGATGTGTACGCGATAGGCGGGCTGACGGCGCGTGGCAGCGCCCCCCCCCCCCCCCGTTCTACTCCCGGACACCTGGGGCTCGGGGCCGGCGGACAGCTGCGAGCACCTGCCTGCCCTGGCCGCCCGCCGGCCCTGCTGCCCGTGGCTCCGTCCAGTCCGTGTAATGGCCTAGGGTCATTGTCGTGACCAAACACTTTGGGGACGTTCGCACGTGTCTCGCCAAACCGGGCACCTTTTTTTTCTCCCGAAAAAATTTTTTTTTGGGGGGGAGGGGGTCTAATCCCACGAAAATCCAAATGGGACACGCTCTGGTGACTCGAATTTTCAATGTTATATAACTCAAATTTTCTATCGTAAACATCGATGCAAAAATCGATATGAACGTCGATACAAGAAGAAATCATTTATTCCTTCCATACGCAAAAACATTTTGCTGAACAGACATTCGTCACCGTCCATATGGACCATGGGCACCACACCCCCACACGCCATGCGGATCTGGTCACGTGACATGGCGCCAATAGAGTAAAGTCCCCGTGCGTGCAGACACGCCGATCAGTGACCAGCCTGAGTATCGCTTACCCGGCGCGCTTGCGGCTAGGAAGCTCGCCCGTAATGATACTAATGGGGACTAATGGATCGCGAAATTACGGTCCCGTTTAGGAGCGTTTAGGAAAGCAAACGGCCAGAGAGCCGTGCCGTGTGCATTGGCCGGTGTCACGGCATCGTATCGCATCGCAGGGTGTGGTCCCTGCGCAGAATCGGGTCAGAGGTGTCAAAATTGCACCGTTTAGGATCGACCCCACACAGATTATCTGACATAATTCTCGTAGACGAGTGACGAATGCGAACGATGGGGATGTATGAGGACGACGCGTGCGTGCGTGGTTCACGAAAAAAAATAATTTGGTTAGTTGGTGCACATAAATTGTTGGTTGATTTCAAGACAAGCATGAAAAATAGTTACGGAAACTATGTTTTCGTCGAATTTGGTTGGCGAATTGCATGGCGAAGGTTACAAGTAGAGACATTTTCGCTACGATAACACGTTGCCCCATTGTGGTCTTAGCTGCAACTAAATTTCGTGCTTGTTTCAAAATCAACTAAAAAATTAGTTGTGACAAACAATCATTTCTTTCGTGTCTTATTGTATGTCTTGTTGCTATCCTCAAGTTTATCCCACCAAAGCCCTTCCCTTTGCGTGATGTACAGTTTGAATCCAGGTCACCTCACGCAAAGAAGCAGAGGATTTCTCCGAAGAGGATCCACCCTTCCGCTTTCCACGCGCGGGGCGGGCCGGCCACATAGCGCCACCGCCGACACGGCACTGGCCGGCAGCACTCCCCGCCCGCGTGCCGCCCGCAGCCCGTGCGGACTCATCTTTCGCTCCCTCCGGACTTACGCACGCGAACTGTTCCGGCAGATTTTCTCCCGGCGGGGCGCGTTACTTCCCCCTGACGGCCTCCGCCCCGCCCGCGCTAAAGGCGTTTTGACGCCGCGTCACGCGAAGTGTCCATCCGATACGCCGCTCGAAACATGAAGATGGCTCACCTCACCGGGCGGCTGGGCCCCGCTGGGCCCCGCAAGCGCCACCCCGGCAGAGTGTGCGTGATCCTCGCAGGGATCTGAGGGCGGTGGCCGACGGGCTGACCTCAATACCAGGAGACGACTTCTAGGGGTGGCACGCCGAAATATCGGCTTCCCTCAAGCCTCAAAACCTAACCGTTATGGGGCCCTGCTGTGAGAAGGATTGAGTGAGCTGAGCATTTCAGGTATTTGTCGTCCACGATCGGTACCCGTTTGCTCAGTTAGGGACAATGCATACAAGGTGAAAAAAAATTGGTATTCAAAAAGTGCCAATATATACGTAAATTTTTTCATTTTTAAACGAATTTTACACAGCAAATACACTTTCAAATAACGATATTTTGCATAGCACGGTATTGCCTACAGGCGTATGCATGTCTGTGAGTAAAAATGTTTTCGTTGACCTTCTGGTTCAGAACAATGAACCACGTCGGAGACAATGTTTCCGCTCTGTTTTCGCAAAATCAACAAGCACATCTGTGTTATTTATTGTTATAAAATAAAGAATTGGACGAAATAAAATGGTTAAAAAGGGCTAAACTAATTTCGTTTTAAAACATTTGGTACTGTGTCCTTCTTCGAGACTGTCGATTTGACACCATACCGCCGCTAGCGTGGCTGGGAAGTTTTGTGGTCCTCGGGCGCATCGGTCTTTGAACTTGAACTTGGGTCCTTCCGAGCGCGGCTGCCGGACGTGCGTGGCGGCTGCCGTCACATGAGACCCCCTGCGTGTCTTCTGGCCGTTTGAGCGGCCGCTGCGGGGCCCTTTGGCGTCGGCCCTCCGGACAATCGAAGTTCAGCGGCTCGTCACCGGGAGGCGACAACCGTCAGCCCGATCACCACTCGACCGTGTCTCGCCGCTCCTCTCCCACGTAGCGGCGGCTCCGGCCGGCCTGCGGAGCTGCGGGCCCCGAGGGCAAGGAAGCGATGCAGCGGAACTTGAAGGGGTTTGCCAGAGGTTTACCGATGACACGGGAAACCGCAAAGGGCAGCAGGGGGGAGACCGGGGGTGGGGACTGTGGGAAAGGCGGGGCGCGAACACGCACGTCTGCGCGGACCCCCGACACGGGCCTGCCATTCAGCGCGATCAATAGCACACACTTACTGACGAAAATGCACTGCGAAAAAAGGTAAGATTTGTGTGGGATCCACTGACATGCTATGGATTGGCGACATAATATATGCTAAGTAGTGACACGAATCGGCCGACGTATTTCGATAAAATAACGTTGCATTACAACCGGAGACAGATTATTCGACAAAAGTTCGGCTCTTTCCGATATAAACTTTGGTGTAATTTCGGCGGACCAGCTCCGCAGTACGCAGCGGCCGCCCCTCGCCGCCACGCGGAGGTTGCGTCGTCCCGCCGCCCGAACTAGTCTTCGGGGCTCGCGACCGCAACAGGGAGCGACAGAGCCGTTCGGGCCGCTCACGCGGAAGCTGGCGGCCCCGCCGCCGCGGACTCCTCGTACCGCTGGCCTCTGCGCCTCTGTGTCGTCCAGCCGCCGAAAAAACCACAAGTCGTGCGGCGAGCGCGGACTGCTGGCCGCTGGTGCCGCTGCTGCCCCACTGCTGCCCCGCTCTGACAGCGCCGCCCGGCCCCGGCTCCTCTTTCAAGTAGTTTTCGGTACCTTACCGCTCACAGTCAATGCCGGGACATGCCTCGTCGGGTTACCCGGGTTACCGCACCGCAGCCCCCCCCCCCCCCCCCCCTCCCTCACCTCCTCTCCCCTCCGCAGCCCCCCCCCCCCCCCCCGCGGACCGCCCGCCCCGCCGGGACGATATGCGCGCGCATCGTTTTTATTTCGCCTCTGTTTTGCATCATCGGAAGCAGCGGGGAGACCCCCCTAACCGAGATAAATCACACATGTGCCCTTGATCGCACGAGGCACAGTGAGGGAGCTCTGCGTTTGTGTGCGTGTGCTCCGCATGGCCGGCCCTCTCCGGGTGTCCATGTGTGTGTGTGTGTGTGAGTGAGCTGGCAGGGGCCTAACGCCACGGGCCACCCAGCGCGAGCTGCGGCTCCCTCCATATGAGGGTTTATATTCTCCTGGAAGCCCTGCAGATAATTTCGGGGTCGGAGGGAGAGAAAGAGAGATATTGATACAGTGCGCCGGGACATGGCAGCGGCGGCGGCTGCAGCGGCGGGGTGGATGACCGCAGACTGCACCAGTGAAATACGTGCGTGCGCCCCGGCGCCGTGCGTGTGTGCCTGCGTGCGCGTGTGCGTGTGTGCGTGCGTGTGTGCATATGGCCGGCCGGGCCACTTTTGGGTGCGGACCAATTTCTGGATTTTGTCGACGGACGGACCTCTTCTTCCCTCTGCCTTATTGGAAAAGGTTTCGCGCGGCGAAAAATAAGAGCTAATAACTTGAACAGTATATTTTTATCGTCGTGGCTCGGAGCGGTGGCGGCGGCGGCCGGCAGGGAGGTCCTTCCTGGCTCAGCCGCCCGGCCGGCAGAAGTCACACGGCTGCCGCGGGATCCGCTCACAATCGGGGACTTTTAGCGGCGTGTGTATCGAGTTTCGACGCGGCGGTGAGGTTCGCACGCACGCGACCCACCGCGGCGGGCGGCGGCAGGCACGTGCCGCGGGGGTCCATTGTGGCCCCGGCGCGCGGCGGCGGATCTGTCGTCCCGCCTCGCGTTCAAATCTCCCGCCGGCTGCGGCCGCGCGTCCCGATCGGAACGGAGAGAATGAGGGCTGCGCCGCACAGTTTCCGCTCATTATCTCGCGCGGCTGTGCCTTGGAGGTGCAAAGGTGCGCGACACGCGGATGGATATGGAATAGAAAAAATTAACATGAAGTAGTTTGGCCGCAACGTTAGCTCCCATGAGCAATCCCTTATTTGGATTCTATCCACCGCCTTCGTGTTTGAGCCGACACGCGGGATTTTCTGCAGATTTTATTCCCCGCCAAACAACCGACACTTTGTGTTTCTCCTTGGGCGGTGAGGCGTTTTTCGACCACTCCGGTGCGTGACGCCATTCCACCCTTTCGTTCTGGTCGTTCCGTTTCCACCATTCCGTTTCATAACGCAGTTAGCAGCCCATCGACTCACCGGCGGCCGGCCCTGCTGTGCCGAATGCGGCGGCTTCTGTCCCGCTCACGACGCAGGACCCGCTAGATTTAAATCCGAGCAACTGCCTGGACAAAGTGGAAGCTCTTTTTTTTTTTCATCCCGCCCTCACCCACCGTACGGCGGCGCGTTTGACTGTGCCGCCTAGTCACAGCAGAGGGGCAGATGGCAGCCGACGGTTAGGTCCCAGGCCGCCGCCGCTGCGTCGCCTGCTTAGAGGCGCCGTACAACTTGCGCCCGCGCGTGCTGTGCGTGTGTGTGAGAGTGTGTGTGTGTTTGTGTTTTGTGCGGGTGCCGTGGAGCACGACGAAATGGAGGGAGTCGTTGCGCGCGATGCGGCAGCGGCGGCGTGACTCACTTCTGACTCAACAACATTCAGCGTCAACCCGACTTTGTGGCAACGCGTGCGTATTAAATCATACGGCTGTTGCGGCCCGCGCGTATGATGGCACCCACGGAGTTAAAAAGTGCTACGCTTCCAAATGACACCGTTGTCTAAAGATTTTTAAAACGAATTGTACTGTCAGGACAAAAATGTTTTTATGTATTGTTTCGCAGGTCTAAAAAGACGATGATAAAACATAAATAGACCACTGCACTCCTTTTGCGTGGCGCGAGCAGAGCTCCAGAGTTCGCGACCGAACCGCACGTCTGCGACTGTACTGTGCGGCGCCTTCTCGGGATCTGCGAAGTTCCGTGGAAGCCGCGATATTGCGAGGAAAGGGTGTTAAGGACTTTACGACGGCAATCCGCAGTGTCAACAGGCGCCGGCGTGTGCCTATCGGGGTGGCCGTTCTAAATATAATAAAATTGGAACGGTATTCGCCGTAATGCGCGACGACCGACAAGTTTCTCGCGCCGCCTGAACATGTCGAGTCCTAGGCACGAGGGGTGGCGAAAAGTTGGTGACGGAGATGAGGTTCGGCCCCGCAGATATCTTATCGCGCGCCGCCGTGTTTGTGCAGGGCGTCGGCGACAGGGTTAAGGGGACGGATTAGCTTGCGGGCCGTTTGGCGAGCGGCCTGTGATCGACGATGTGTGCCGGCCGCCACACTGCCGCCGACCGGGGAGGGAGGGACACGCAAGGTGAGCGCTAGCCTCGTCAAGGGTCCGCTATTGCCATGTGTTTTCCTGTACGAGACCATCGAGAGATGGTTGCAGAACTTCCCAAGCACTCACTAGCCTTCATCCATCGTTGAAGTACTTGCTGAATTGACGGTAGAGCTGTTTTGTACAGCGACGGACTTACAGGGTGCGAAAGAGTCGAGACGCCCCATTTGACTGCAGAAGCACTAGAGAAATGCCAGGCGTGGCATCCCCGGCGAATCTCTCTCTCGCTCTAACCGCAGTCAAACAGGGCATCCCGTCTCACTCACACTCCCTCACCGCCACTGGTGTTGCACGCCTTCCAAGCACCCAAGTCACCGTCGTCACGGCTGCGTGTGGGTGTGCGTGGCGCCTGGCGATCCGGCTTGCGTCGTGTGCCGCGGCGCAGCCCGTCGCCGTCGCCTTGATCTACGCGCCTCAAAGCGTATTGACATATTGACACGGCGGTATTTGCCTCCGCCAGATAGCGCCACGAGCCGGCCACGAGCCGCCGGACCCGATAAGATAGGCGCGGTGCAACAATTAGAGGGGCGCGTCTGGGCGCGCGACACCGGCGCGGCACACCGCACCACTGTGTTGTCCACACCGCACCACTGTGTTGTCCACACCGCTCCCCTCCGCTCCCGTTCCCCGCAAACAAACTAAACCCTGCTGTGGGTTTGTTCTTGTTCGTGTAGGTAATTTCTCATTATTTTGCATGACCTGTGCATGTGGACATTTTCAGGGATGTGCGGCAGACTACCTTCTCCCCCCCCCCCAAAATCCATCCTCCCCCCCCCCCTTTTCCCTATCTCTCTCTCTCTCTCTCTCTCGTTCTCCCCCCCCCCCCTCCCATCCCTCTCGCTCTGCACCCGCACCGCCTGTCCCATGCCATGACGGGACAGCTGCCCGGCTGAAGGGTGCGTCGGTATGTCACAGCGCAGGTGTATTTATTCGTCATAACGGAAACACCCCCTCGCTGCGCCTGTGTCTCCCTCCTCCTCCCCTCCACTCCACCCCCCGTGCGTATGACAATTTCCCACCATTTTTCTCCCCCCTTGAACTGCATTCACATCACCTCCCCGCCCTCCCCACAAAATAATTCAGAGAAGACTGAGCTGCTTCTGTTTGGGCGTGTAAAATATTTCGTTGTACCTCTCTTCATAATGTGTGCGCCGGCTATGTGGGTGCGAAGTGAAGCAGCTGCGATAGAAACTGTAAAACATGAGAAAACCCCTTGGAAAACCCGCAGAATACATAGTATCATGTAGACTGAATATTAATTCGAAGGAATAGCTTCACTCGAATAGGCCCCGGGGTGCCGTATCTTCCTCTCTGCGCTTCTCATGTGACCCAATGACCTTTTTATCGTCGAGACGCCACCCATACGGGCCGCTCCATGCTATCCTATGAAATTATTAAACGAATCCCCCGAAGGATGTTTTGGTCCCGTTCGTCTGCCTAATCGCCTCTAATGGGTCATCGTTTACCGATATATCACAGCGGCCGCCCAGGTAGACGTCTGCAACAAGTGCACCATCACGGCCCCGCCGGCACCGCCCGGCGCCCAGGGGGCTTCCCTCCAGTCGCACTCCGCCGGCGTTAGAGCGCCGCCGGACCTTGTGATAACCAATAACGTCATGGCATCTTCGATTTACTGTTTTCGGCTGTTCAACGAAACAACGGGACCCATACTTGCAGTGGCGGTCCCGCTGCGAGTGCGAGAGAGACGGAACGCCCCACTTTACTCCGGCAGTGCGAGGGAGAAGCCCTGCCGCGCATCTCCCGCCAGGCCCCAGTCTTTCTTTCCGCAGTCAAATGCGGAGTCCCATTTCTCTAGCTCCCGGCCAGACCGCCGCCCGCACTGTCCACGTGACTCGACCTTCCGCTACGGATCGATACGGCCAAAAGTCGCATAAGACATCGGAGTCACATATGCAGTACCGTGCCACGACATGTGACGCAAAGGAAGCAATTAGGCTGACGCACACATTCCGGCTAGCCCTGCCGGGCCCTGCAATCGGCGCCATCTTGATACGCGGCGGAGAGACAAGCAAGCTTTTCCCCCCATTTATACCCAGCAATTAAAACGAGCCGCCCGGCCCCGGCCGGCCAGACACGGTCCGCTGCGCGCGGGTCGCCGCCCGGGTCACCCACGCACCCAACATGCTCTGCGAATAGTACCAACAGACCTTTAGCGCAGCCCGCGCGCGCTCTACCGCAACTGTACCGAGTAATTTGCGAATCACTACCGAACCGTGTTCACATGCTTCATGATTTTGAAGGGTTCTCCAGGACCCCTACTATTGTTTATTTCCAACCTGTATCGATCTCAGCGATATTTAGATCCGTTTCGAACGAAGGATTTATTGCACTTCTGGGACCTCTATGAAGGGATTCCACAGAATGAACTGTACACGGGATATCACAAGTGCGGGTCGGGCCACAGCTCCCGCCGCCCCCTCGCCAAGTGTAACGCGACGCCCGGCCGGCGGCGGCGCCCGCCCCATCATGACTCGAGCTGCGCCGCGGCCCCGCCCGGGGTTTGTCGACCCTGCCCGAGGGCGGGCGGGCGCGGCCGGCCTGAGGGCCTCGTGGCCCTGCTGCGGGACGGACACGCAGACAACAATGCCCCCCGGCCCCCCGCACCCCCCGCGGCTTCCGGTACAGTCCACCGCGAAGGCCTGCTCTCCTGTCCTGCCGAAACTTCCACGACGCCGTTTTTCGGATTTAACGATCTCGCTTCCCCCCGGGAGGTTTAGCGACCCGTCGTGGCGCGGCCACTCTTCCTCTGATGGCGAAGTTCCACTGCAAGCTGTGCCTGGTTGTGCCCGCCTCGCCTGTGCCCCGCACAGCGCGCTGCCACCTCGATCGAGTTGGTTACCGCACGGACTGTACGGTACCTGTCCGGGTGGCGGCAAGGCGGTAAGCCTCAATTACGAGGTTCCCACGCCCGCGCGCGCTCCAGAACACACACACACACACATACAGCACGTACAAACACGTACACACACACACACACACAGGGGGCATTCTGCATCGCCATCGCCACCAAATTATTTCGTAATGCGCACCTTAGCAGCATCCACACACCTGTCTCGCACCCCCGAAAGTTTTCATTATAAAGCTTTGGCTTAAATTCTTGCATTTTAGGCAAGAAAACAAAGGCGTCGTAACGGTGAGATGAAATAGCACGCGCGTTGTCGGCGGCAGCATTGGGGCAACTCACTGTGGTCAGAGGAGTTTGTGCGGAGCCTGGAGCAAGCAGGAGGCGCGCTTTAATCTGACCTTTATGCGCGAGCCGTGTCCGGACGACATCCAGCGGGTGATTCAGTGGCCCCCGCTCGCCGCTGTCATGCGGGCCTAACGCCATGCTGCGTGCCCTCCTCTATTGTCCACCTTCATTTCCGTTGGCTGCAACATCTCCCTCGCCGCACCGCCACGCTACCGAACACGCATTCCCCGCCCGGTCACTACAGGGAGCGATATTGTCCTACACCGTTGCCGTGTTGGTTACTAAGTCTTTTCGGAGTGCGCGGACTGCGCGGATTTCAGAAAGTGAGTTGAACACGATGCTCGTACAAAACTTCTTGTTTGCATCACGCCGACGCAAAAAAAAAAGAAAAGTCTTTTGTTTACGTACTGTAGCGTGTGTAGGTAAGATCCGAAGAGTGAGAGACACGTTGTCCCCAAACCCGTATCGCCCTCGCCGGCCAGGGCCGTCCCCGCCGTCCCCCGCGGAGCCGTCCCTCCCGTGACCTCTGATCACCCGCATGCGACGCGCTCCCTGCTGTCGGACTGCCGGCCTGGGGGTTGGGACTGCGGGGCCTCTGCCGGGGCCTCTGCCGGGGCCTCTGCCGGGGCCCGAGGTGTCCGCTCGCGCACCATTGTCGTGTCAGGCGGAGGTCACCGGACCGTCCCGACGGCCGGCCGAGAGTCATTGCCGACAGCGCAGGACACCCGTTGCCGCGTGCATCTCCTCCTTACCCCCCCCCCCCCCCCCCTTCTGTTCCCCAATCTTTTTTTTCGGCGGTCAGTTTACACAAGGAACCGCGCCCGCATGTTGCTATGCCCATTCATGTCCTTGACGTGTTTTGGCAACCTTTCCCCTCCTTTTGTTTTGCTGGAAGGCCGCAGGTTTTGACGGCGACTGCGGCATGAGCCCCTGGTGGATAGGCAGCACGCAGCTCCTGGTAATGCCAGCTAGGGAAGCCACTCTGAGGAAACGAGAAACGAAATTACAAAGTAATTTTGGAAGCTCGAAATTCAGATGATTTTAAAAATTCCAAGCATACTCAAAAATAGTGTTTCTAGATGTCACGTTCCGGTTCTGTACGCAGGAGCTCGCTGTCCTCTCCGTGCGGGCCGAGGCGGGGCTGCGGGGCCGCACTGCGCGCCGCACTGTAACCCGCAGCGCGTCCAGCCCGTGCCGCGGAGCCGGTTTGCTCCGCGCGTGCAGCTGCGGAGCTGCGGACTGGCTTGTGGCGCCTGTCGGCGGAGCTGCGGGCGCCGCGGCAGGTGCCGCAGCTGGCCAGTAGGCCAATGGCCCGCCGAGTGCAGTTAGGCCCCTCTCCGATTGGCGGCGCGCTAGGGCGTGGCGCGGCGTGGCGCGGCGCTCGGCTAGTGGAGCGGTGCGCGAGCGGCACCCGACTAGGCGACGCCCATCGCCGAGTCCCGCGGGGGGGTCCCGGACCGCCAACCAGCGCGCGCCGCGGCGGGGCGGGGCGCCTCCCAGCGCAGCCATGCTGCAGCAACAGGAGCTCCCAGCGTGGATGAGTCGCCATCCCTGCACGCAGAAAAATAACTAGATTTTCGTAATTTTTGCGCCCAGCACAAAATTTTGATTCGAGAACAGAGAGATTTAGTCAGTACAACAAAATGTCAGTTAAACCAGTAAAACGTAACAAAATTGTCGATCGAAATCGAGCTGGGAGGATAACTCGAGCGGCCGTTCAACTGAAGCAGAATCCACCGCGCTGTTTCGTCGGAGCCGCTTCCGACCCCGGCGGCCCTGGCAGCGATCCGTTCGACAAAGGCCTCACCACGGTCCACAGAGCCGCGGACCTCCAGACCTCCCAACGAGGGGACTCGCGGATGAATCTGCGTCCGATAGTCGAGGAGTGCCTCGCCTGTGGTACAGTCCCTTTTCATCATTTGCAGTTGAGAGAGAAAATGCCATGCAAAGTCACGTAATGACAGCGTAACACCTCTGTCGCACAACTGCTCTACCGGACGCTATGCAGCTGAATGTCAGTGTAATGCACGTGATAACGTGTCTAATGACCATCGGTGGCCCGCACTAAAACACAGAGAGTGCGCTGGCGATGCTTCGTGTGGGGCCGTCGCCGGAGCTGTGAGCTGCAGCAGAGGGAGCAGCGGGCCGATTTGGGCGTGAAATTTGCTGTCGTTTTGGGTTGGGCCCCGCGCCGCTAACTAAGCAGCTCCCAAACCCCAGACTCCCCTGCCCCGTCGGGGAGGGGCGGGCCGGGTCCTTTGACGGACTGGCGTTGACACTGACGCAATTGGTTAGGCTTTGCTGACTCAAGGATTTCACGCCGCGTCACGCGCCGCTGCGGCGGCGGGCTCTGAGGCCGTGCCGTGACCGGGCCCGCCGAGGGGCTCGCGCAGTCACGCTCTGAGGAGGGTGATAAGGGACGACGTCTGAGCGGCTCTAGAGCGAAGTGCCGAAGATGCCGTCCCGGCGGCGCGTCACGAGTGCAGGCGAAACTCGAGCGGGCGTTGCTTACGCCACGCGCACCACCGCAAGGCAGTGCGGCGGCGAGGTGCGGCCGCAGTGACACACAAACCTCCTCGCCTGCCGACGACCGCCGCAAAAATGCGCTCAGCGTGACGCAATGCAACGCTGCCGGCGATCGGCATTGATCCGTCCGCGAGTGGGGCAGCGCAAGCGTGGACGGTCGTCAAGAAGGCGGGCAGGTCGGTCGACGCCTGGACATAGTGCCGCCGGCTGGAACGCATGGAGATGGGCATTTATATTTACGCCGTTGAGTCCTCACAGAGGAATTTGAATTGACTGCGACACTCTGCGGTTCCTAGACGAGTTCGCTGATTTTAGATGATAACGGCTTTGCCATCCGCCGCATGTGGGATGCTGTGCATAGAGATGGCTTGTCTTGACAGCACTACTAGTACAACGCTCATCCGTCTGGGCCTCTGGGCCCCGTGGGCCCCGTGCACATGGAAGGGGCGGCGCAGGGAGCTCGTTTCACTTGTGGCTGTATTGTCACTTCAAGCGTTGCACCTTTCACCATCCGTGTGGTGGGTAGCAGGTACAGGTACCTGTCTTGCGGTCACCCCTGCACCGAGTGGTGTGCCGGCGGTGCCGGCGGTGCGGGCCTTACCACAAGTCAGGAAGCATCCAGTATCTGCAGCAGCACCCGGCCGCTGGAATGAAAAGCGAAAATTGAAAGACATCCGGCGAGGGGGAAGATGGGAGGATACGTTTCACCGACTACTGGTCAAAGGGTCACGGCGTCCTCGTATCCATTTCTGCCCTCATTTTCGTTCGTACCACTTTCACACCATGTTCGTGAAGGAACCCGATATAGACACAGATGCAGCGTACGCACAGCAGCTCCCTGCCTCCGGGGCCCTGCATTCATTCACTTAGAACAATGTCCGGCATCTCCGATGGCGCTGCCGCCGAACAGGCGGGGCTGCCCTGCGCTGGCAGATGGACAGCGTTTCGACTCAATCCTTTTCCATATACATGTCTCGCTGGCGGCCTCTTTTGGCGAGGGGTGAGCTTGTTTATTGTTGTCGCTGCCGAGCCGCGAATATCAAACGCAGTGACAGTTGCTCCCGGCCTCGTCTTCATTCATCACGCACGTCTTGGACTCGTTCAGGGAAATTCGGCGCTGCGACGCCTGCAGCTGCTGCTCTAGCGAAAGGCCTTCCCGCCGCCCGGCGCGATGCACCATCCCAGTGCTCACGGCAAATGGCGCGAGCCTTCAGAAGAAACGACGAGATTATCGAAATAGGTGTCCACAATTCGGCATGATTGGGCTGCTTTCTCCTGTGGCGCTATAAAATCGGAAGAAGCCTCTTATACCACAGAATAGGACAAAGCCTGCGTGATGCCATCTTACTGCGCGACGCGTGTTTTGTTTGGTCTGCAACAGATTTTATGCATTTTTGTTTATGACAGTGCATGCATAGTAATAACTTTTATGTGACGTACTGTTGTGTGGGACCGGTCGAGAAGGTTCGCCGGAAGGCTCGTAAAGTGCACCCGCGTTGTTCGTTTGAGGTTAGGTCGGCGGTGGTGGGGTAGGTTATGGCTCGCTCCGTGTCCTCAGCAAGGTCGCGCGTGGATGTGCTGAGTTGGTCAGCGATGGGACGGTCATTCGAATCCTTGCGGGGGGTAGGATCTGCCCCCCCCCCTGCCCCTCTCTGCTCGACTCCTGCTTGTTCGCTGTCCAGCCTGCTCTGTTGGCTAGCTGCACTTGCACTTATTCGTACGTACACGCATTGAGCACGTACTATCCACCATTACCGGCAATGTAAAAAAAATCGCGAAAAGAAATTTGTATTGGACATGGGTAACTGTGCGAGTCGTTGCCTCGGTGACCCGTTCGGAACAAAATAATTGAAGGTACGGCACGCCGGCAACCAGGCGACGAACGGAAGGCATTCGAATTCACGAGTTGCCCGGCGTAATGTTGTTTACGGTCGACCGGTAATCAGGATAGAATCTCGACAAGATTCGGTGGTTGTTTGGGAACCCACACTACCGCTCCGACCCGCCACAAATTTGATCGTAAAGTGACAAACGCGACATATGGCGTCGTGAGAGACCCGTTGGTGACACGAAACAGCGCGGAGGCGTCAGAAATGCTCACGAGCTCTCTCCTTCTCCACCTGGCGAGTGGGGGAGCTGCGGCCGGCGCGGAAGTTAGGCGTAATAACTTCCGGACGCAACCTCCACGCAAACTGTCGCACGGAAACAGGGATCTACACGCGTTAGGCACCACCCTATCCTGACACGAAATGATTCGTGCTTTACACGACACGAACGCTTTCGTCGGCGGTGCATGCCCGTAATGTACCTACATGGACATTACTTGTCGCACACTTTGCTTGCCGTTCTTTGGACCGGGTATTTGGACAAAATTTTATTTTGGTACTTACTTTGACGGTTGTTTCTGATGTGGTGGCTCACCTCGAGCTCGTCCTGCGGGGGAGACCATAGGCCACGTGGCCACCCCAACAGTGAGGGTGGCGTAGGCGGGGAGTGCAGGGCGGGGGATGTTCACTGGGTGCGTGGAGGCATGCGACCGGCCACCCCTGCCGGCCGCGGGATGGATGTAACGGCTCGCTCGTGGGAAACAGATGGGACGCGACGCGTGGGTGCCGTGTCAACCTATGATTGGGGTGGTTTGTCATTCAATTTGCTCATCTCACGCACAATTGGAGTCCCCGACGCCGCAGAGCCATCAAAATAAAGCCAATTAATTGGGCGTCCTCACGCAACGGCAGCAACGGCGACGCATGGGAAACTCAATATTGAATTTACGCGGGGCTTGGCGGTGGTGAATACCGGTACGTGCTAGAGAGCAGATGACTTTACACGTCGGCAGTTTTTTTTTTTTGCAGTGTGAGGTAATTCACTTCCTTACACCCCGGGCTTTTACCGGAACGATAAAAGAACCAGTACAGGCTCGTAGGCCGTTTTCAAGTAGTGCACTCATATTGCACAAGTTCGCCACAACTGTCCCTCTTTTGACTGTCTTTCCTCTCAGGCAGTCGGCCGCTCTCTTTGATGATCCCCAGATCTGCGTGGACACTGACCTGTCCCTCGCTCCCCCCTCCCTGTCTCCGCTTAGAATGAAAGGCAGAAGAGACCCTCCCCGAACGGACCCCAGAGCCCATTGAATGGCCCGGAGACAAATCGCTACCCGCCGCTACTCGCCCGTCGCTATCAGATCCAGGAGAACGAGCTGTGATCATGTTCCGAAATCCGATACTGTCTTTGGCTGCGTTCGAGGAGCGATTCGAGGTGATGCGCACTATGGGAGCTGAGGGGGCATGACAGAGAAGCACACCTTTCGAACCTTTTTTCGGACGTTCTATATCTGCATGAATGGCAGGAACGGGGGATGTCGTCACTCTGACGCGGCGGACTCGTCCCTCGCATTTTTCACGCCAGTTTGTGAATGAAAATTTTTCCAGCCATGGAAAGCAAGAGTTTTATACTTCGTCAATGTCACTTTTCTTCCCCGGTGAGAATCAACTCGCACTTACGATCCCTATCCCCAGCCAGGATTAAGATTAGTCGTTAGTGCCCCATCGTAGCAATGTCGCCTGTGGTCGTCTGTGAGTCGAGCTCTGGTCATAAGGATCAACGATTCCGCCATTACTGTCTCCTCTATGACCACAGGCACAGGATGCATTTCGTGTTTCGTCTGGTGTCGCCCATTGTCTCAATCGATTCCACTGCTAAAAAATTCCGATTATTAGAAGATGCATTTTCTAATAAACAGAATTTTGACTCCTTGTAAAGTTCAAAAGTTTTGCCGTGTAAGAGGATGCGGAAGGTATTTATACATCTCAGAATAACACGTTACACGTGCCCTAATCTTAATAGGTCTTGAATAAAGAAGAAGTTGTCACCTCGGACAACGGACAGCCTACACGTACGCTATCGTGGCGGTGGTCCTCGACCTGTCCAAAGGGAGGGCGCTGGGCTTTGATATCTCTCGCAGCAAATGAGTTCAGGCGTCGGCTCTGGCAGCCGTTTTCTTACCGTACAAGCTACAGGCAATAGATAGGCAATAAAAGGCGGTACGTCCAAAAGTGTTTTGCACTTTTATCAGGACGCCTAGTTTTTATCTTAAATGTGTAAATTGCGACTGCGTGAGCTTCCGCTGCTGCGGAAAAACGTACATGACCAACCAAACCATACCGCACCCGACCAACGCACCAAACTGGTTTCTCGGAATTCTTACTACTGGCACGCGATGCGAGCTCGCCCGCCTGGGGCCCCTCTAAACGCATCCCCGCGAGCGCATCAGATTACAGTGTTTTACCAATCTGCATGCAGCTTCTGGAGCGCCTTGCCAATATGCTAATGCGATCGTCACTTGCATCTCTGACAGACAGCGCGCAGACTTTCGCATCGCAAAGAAAACAAGAAAACGTGAAGGAAGAGGGATGACTGCAGGCCAGGCGGGCCTCACGGTCCCCGCGATGAAGACTGATATTACATTGTTGGCGCCCATTCCGACTGCATTCATATTATTATCCTCGTCGCTGTGGAATGGGGAAAAAGTATGTCACAATCACGATTGCAAGCATTGAAGCCAGGAGCGCGAATTTCAGATCTCGCGTGACTAGTAACAGCTACAAAAAAGAAAGGTTTTTTTAGAGTACTTTTTGGTCTTCTTGACATGGATTTCTTGACGGCGCCTCACATTTTCACGCCTCATCTAGCTTCCGGACATGTTGAGGCTCCTGACATGACGATGTACTTCGATTTCCGACAGTATATTAGCCACGTTCTCGGAATGTCAAGTCATGCTGTATCCCTCTGCACCTTCCGAGCCATCAACAAAAATGGTATGATGTGTGGAATGCGTTAGCCCAGCTCGGCTTTCTCGCCATATCCGAACCAAATTTCATAATTTTAGGATGGAGATTTTCGGGTTCATGATGTATTCCAGGTTCAGACTGTCGCATATTCTATACGAAGTTTCATCGACATTTGCAGTGGACGATATCCCACGAAGATAAAAAGTATTTTTCACTATATAGGTCCTGGGCGGCCTGGGCGGCCCTGGGCACAAGGCACATGATGCGTGAACCCATTCGTCCTTTTTCGTATCTCTTCTGTCGGCTAGCCGCCCTCACCTACATCGGGCTTCCTCCCTACTTCCTTAAGATCAATCTCTTTCACTTTCACTGTACCCCTTCAGCGTCGTGAGAATCGGGTTCTATTAGAATTTCGTAGAAATCGTGACCTTACCTTTCAAACCTTACCAACAGTATCCTATGAAAATTTATCTAGGTGTGAGCGAAGTGATTCCCTTTCGTAAACAGCTGTGTCGATAATCTTTATATCAGGCCTTTCTGATTCGAATTCAAATAATTTCCCTCTTTTATCTGTAAGCGTAAAATTTGTTTTGACAGCCCTCCTTCTGTCGAGTCGCCGCCCATGATAAGAAACTGACGGGAAAGGGAAAGGAATCAATACTACAGCGTCCTTAGAACCCAGTTTCTTTGTGTTCTAGCATAATTCGATCGAGCAAAGAACGCGCGCCATAGGAGAAGCCGATCGGCTGCGCAATCATGATTCGGATGAAACCCTCTGATAATTAAGTGGTAAATACGGCGTGGACTCTCCTGTGCACACACTGACCGAAAGGGTTCGTGAGGGTCTGTCCGGGGTGGTCCGCCGCGGGGATGGATCCATTAGGGCTTTACATACAGGCCGCGGCACTCCCGCCCTGATGAAGGACGACGCAGCCCTCCGCCTCGGTGCCTTTGATAAGGCGGCCCTGGACACGCGGCATGTGCCGGGCTCGTACCACCCACACAAACCCTTCTCTCTGTCCTTGTCTCGCTCCGGATTGTACTATTATGCCAATGAGAGAAAGAGAGATAGATGGATTTTTTCCTGAGCACGTGGGGAAAGAGCGTTGGGCAGGTGCGCGCAAGACCGTGCGTCGGCGGTTATGAAAACCTTGAACGGGAAGGAAGCGGGCGCTGTTACTTTACTTTATCTCTCGTCTCTTTTCTGTTTCTTCTGTCTCCTGGAGGGCGAACCAGGAAAAAGTGGAAAAGAAAATGGTGCGTCGTGTTGTTTTGAATTATAGAAACTAATATCTGCTCCGATTTTATTTTATTTTTTACGATATGTGATCCAATTTTCGGGCCCCGGCGTTTGGCACACGCCGCGGAAGGCAGACGCCGGAGCCCGGAATAACATCAATCACAAATGAATGAATACATTGCGAGGACTGACGCATGTAATGAGACGGAGTGCGGCCGCCAGGGGCCGCCAGCGGCCGCCACGCCCGCAGCGTCCGGCGGGGACACTCCGCCGGCCCGGGAACGTGTTTTCGGCGCGAAGTACAACTGCGGACAGAGCACGACCTTGATCAGCTTTGTCAGTTGCGTTGCGGACCCTTATTAGGCGGTAATTGCGGTCCCTCTGCTGGCAGACACGGGCGGCCGCGGGCACCGCAGCACCGCAGGCGGGAGCCGGCTCAGCCGGATAGGGCACTCGAGGAGCGCGTGCCCAGACACGGCTGCCGCGGGAAACCCACCCCGCAACCTGCAGAATGAATGAATCGCTGTCCGCGTGGCCAAATGAGCGGGAAGGAATCCCGAGTAAAAGAATGAATTTTAAACCAAAGAATAAATTTCAAACTGAATGCTTTAATTTCAAACCGAATGATTGAATTTCGAAGCAAATGGATGAACTTCAAATGAATGACATTCAAAATGAATGAACCTCAAATGAATGAAATTTTCAAGTAAATGAATGCATGGACGCATATTTTTCGAGACGAGAAATTATTGAACCCGAATAGGGGAATGGAGTCCTGTCAATGAATGAGTTCCGTGTTCGTGTGTGCGCGTATAGCATACGTGTGCGTGCGTGTTTGTGTGAGCCGATGCTGCTGATTGTAGCCCTGTGTCCCTAACCACCCCTGTGCTCCCGCGGGTTGTGTCCTTCCCCGGTGTCTGGCCGTGCTGTGCCGTCAGCCCCCCCCCCCCCCCCCCTCCTCCTCCACTCCACCTCTGCACTGCACAGCGGGGCGGGCAGCCGCGGCCCCGGCGGCCTGTTCTTGCCGCTACGCCCCGCCGGTCGTGCCCAGCCGTGCCCGGCCCGGCTGCACCCCAGGTAACCGCAGGGCTGGGCGGGGCGGGGCCGGCCGGTCGCTGCTGGGCCTGAGAAAGGCGGCACCTCTTTCATCTCGGCCTCGTAATTGAATGGTCGAATCGCGTTTTCGGCTGCCGTCAAGTCGGCGGCTTGTGCTTCCCGTACGGAGCTCCCCGGTCTCCGCCGGGTCCTAAGGCGGGCCCCGGATGGACCCAGGACCCTCACCAAACCTTCATTCAAAATTTCACTTTTTTTTTCTCGAGGATATTCTATCTATAGTACACCCTCGACCGCATCTGAGTACCGCCGCTGCAGAAGTTTACATTTACAAAGGTGCGTTCCGTGCGCGATGGTGGAGCATTCTTACGGAATGGTAGAGCTCCGGGACCGGAGGGGCCGGAGGGGCCGGAGGGCGCGTGTTGTACCGTTTGCGTATGCGAGCCCTCCGCCCCGGCGGCCGGCCCGGCCCTTCCGAGCGGCCTGCAGCGCCCTGTAATCAGAGCATAATTGCAAACCGCGGCTCTCTCTCTCTCACACACGTGCGCGGCGGCGCGCACGCACACACGGTATGAGTGGAAACAGGAGGGCCATTCTCGCCAAAAGTTATAATATGAAGAGCACCGCTTTGACAGTAATAGCGCCGACTGACGGCCCGCGCCGGTCTCCTCTCGAACTCACCGCGCGCGCGCGTACTGGAGAGAGACGGAGAGACACAGAGAGAGAGAGAGAGAGAGGAAGGAAGGAAGGAGTGGAGGCTGAAGGGGTTCGAGCAGGAAAATCGAGTTATTTCCCGGCGCTGGCCGCGTGCGAGGCGCGGCGCCGATAAGATTAGCGGGCGGCGCTGTGTGCCGGGGGCCGCAGCGCTGCAGCGGCAGCGGCCGGCCGTCGCACTTTTCCGGTTCATCACGGAGCGGCCGGCTTCAGAGCCGAGGCCGGGTCCGGCCCGCCAGGCGCCGAGGCCACCCCGCCAGCTTTATGGCGCTCCCCGCGTTAGCCGGGCGTAAAGAGGCAAGCGGAGTGCGCAATTATCACTGAACGAGGCATGAAGGGGAAATGTGCGAAGGCGCGGCTCGGCGGCTCGCCGAGGTGGTCCCGCTGCTGACGACATTGTAATGGGCGGACGTGTCGCATCTCTGCACTTCTCGCTGGGCATTTCTGTGATAATGGCGCACGGTGGGCGTGTGTTGTTGTTTCCGTTAGAGAGGAGCTGTGCGGTCTACGTGGGACGTTTGGGATGCAGTTCTCCCGACGCGTGGCGCCGTACCGCTGCTGCTGCTTCAGCATGAATGAATGTTTGCCATTTATTTCCGCCCTCGCCTGCCAAAACGCCACCACGGCCCATTTTCGCGCGCGGCACCCCCATGGAAGACACCCCATTGATTCTCTGAAGGTCCTCCTCCCACTCTGGGTCAGGTCGGCGGGGTGCTCGGTGGCCCCGCCGCCGGCCCGCCGCCGAAGGAAGTGAGAAAAAGATCCGGCCGGCGGGCTCAAAGGGCCGCCGCTGGGGGGCGTGCCGAGGGCGTGGCCAGGAGGGCGGGCCCCTCAAAGGGCGTCAGAAGCCACACCTTTGGCAGGGACACCCGGCGGGGCCCCTCAGCCCTTCCTTACGCTGGGCCCCCTGTCGTCCTGTGGTTAGGCGCGTCGCGGGGCGGGATCACTCCGCTATTTGTGTTTGATTGTGAACAATGCGGCGGGGGTACACGCAAAGAAAGATCCGTGTTTAAATGCCTTCTGCTTGGACGGGGGGAGGGTTCGTCACGGTCGACGGTATTCAACAGCTTAAATTTTCCAGTATTTCAGTAATTTTGATTTAAAAGTTTGCCGTTGTAAAAATGAAAAAAAAAATCGTTTGAAACATTCCACACTGTTTTCAATTCACCAAACGATCATCTTTTTCAGAACATGGCTGAAATTGACGTGTCCACGAGGACCATGTTGAACGATACGCTGGGTGCACCCTAGACAGATTCCGAAAGATAAATCGACCTCTGCAAAGTCCGGCCCATTGCACAAGACCATGTGGCCGGGCGGCGCCGGGCGGCGTCAGTGAGCCAATCTCTGCGCGCGTCCTTTTTCTGTGACTCCTGCCACGCAACCCGCCCCGCCTCCAAGCTACACGAAAGCGAACGGTTTTGTTAATGAAAAGTCGGTGTCCGTCTCTGCGTCCCGCCCCTGAAATCTTCTTGTTGTGGCGCCTCTGCGCTTCGCCCGAGGTGATGGAAAGGGTGTCACTGTAGCAGACAAAAATAGGGAATCATCGAAGTGAATTGGCAGCTATCAGGCACTGTTGCCACCAACACCTGCTGTTCCTGGTGGCTGCGCCATAAAAATATTGTTACGGTTTTCGAAAGTGACAAAACTGAAAAGCCAAGTCTGCCAATGAAAAATTTCACATTTGCTCAAAAACCATCTCTGCAAGTCAACGCTGTGTCGGTGTCAGTGCGGTCTAAAGTGTGCACCAGGCCTACGATCATCCCTTCAAACCGAAGATAAATCTTCCTTGGCCACGACGTTTGGCCACACACTGCCCCGCTCCGTGCACGGGCTGGCAAAACACGTGCGATGGTGCGATGACGGTGTGCCTGTTGGTGTGAGATATATGGCCCTCTGAACGCCTCCGTGTATCGGCACGCCCTCCCAACGCCCTGGGCTCGCACAAGCCGGGGCTCGAGCTGGACATTAGCGCCACGTGTTGCTAAAACAGATCCTTCTTTACCCTTCAACGTCGGAGTGCGTGGCTAGCCTCCATGTGGCGGTAGGGCTACGTGGTGGTCTAGATGCATAGAGCCACAAGTGTGCTGACCAAAATGCAGAATTCAAAAAAACGCAGCTGCAGGCCAACTTGTGTTATTGTCAACAGTATACAACATAATCTGAAAATAACAAGTTGTGATATAAAATACGGAACCAGTACTATTTAACAATAATCGTGACAATCCAGAAAGGTATGATTTAATTTTCCTGTACTGAATGTCTCTCTGGCCCAAACCATTAAACCGGAAGCTCAAATTTCCGGGCATGACCTTGTCCTCCGGTCGGCATCCGTTGGTGTTAGCATGTTGGCACTTCACACAACGAAGCCCGGGTCGTTTTCATTGCGCGCAGCGGCGGGCAGACAAAATCAGTACCCATGACAAACCACCGGGTAATGCTCCATATCTCATTTTCCCCAGCGGGGGGTTAGGTAGCTAGCCGTTGGCTGGGGTACGATATCCTGTAATGACCCGAGGGCCGTGGCTAATGCGGAGCTCCCGCGTGTGTCGGCACGGCAACAAAGGCTCACCTGACACCACGTTATTTGCACGACAGGTACCCGATGGGGTTAGCAGGACCCAGCGAGTCATCATCATACTCACTGTAAAATAGGCGAAGCCGTGCGGTGAAGGTTTTTACCAACGGGTACTGTGGCGTCGCTTAGAGTTTGCCAGCACTGCGCGGAATTAAAATCGGAAGTAAAGGCCAAAATACTACCTCGACTCCCTCCCATCCAACACTTTTGTTGTTTCTCGCCTGGTCCGCACATTCGCCAAGTAACGGTGCCTATCATGCGCGTGATTAACCTGCAAAAAAAGAGACCTATTGAGAGAGAGACAGTGAGAGAGGAGAGAGAGAGAGAGAGGCTCCTACGCAAGGAGTATCAGTGCCCTTTTGTTGAGATGGCACGCAGAGCCCGGCCATCCTGGCCCAGCCTGGCAGAGCCCCCACGGCCCGGCTTCTGCGCCGTTGTCTTTCGCACACCGCTACCGCTATTCGGTTTTTCGCAGACTTTGCAGACCCAACAATGAGTGAACCCGATCCAAAAACTGGGTGGCGTTATGAGTGATGAGCACAAAGGTGTCTGGGCGATAGGATTTATATCATATTCCGTGAGATATGCCCGATACGCGTCCCCCGTCTTGTCGTGACCTAGATTCCCGATCAGACTGACTGCCGCTGCTAAAGTGAAGAATGAAGAGAATGGAGAGGCGTCGGATGAGAACCGCACCGGTAGGTTTCGATTTCTCTGTTGTGATACGCAACACATGTCATTGAATGACGTTCTGAGTGCGATATCGGCAGTGCGCTACGGCTCAAAGGATTATGGGAACGTGTGGACCAGGCCGCTGCTACCGTGGGCGCAGACTATTCGGTTAAATCCACGGGTTTACGATTTAAGAAAAAAATAAGGAAACGTGATGCGCCTAAATTTTTTGAATCTACCACTCGCAGTCGATTTTTATTTCACGAAATAAAAAGTGCACGAGCACTGGCCGCAAGAGGGATGCTGAGTCAACAACGAGCATACGCTTGTGTCCAGCTGGTCTAATACTCCATACAGAGGCACGAGCTGCCATTTCAATGCAGAGACTGCAGTAATAAAAACAGGTAATCGTCACACTCGTGCGAAAAAAAAAGCCAGGGGTGATATTAATGTTGTTTAAAGAGGTTGGCACTACTGTAGTATACAGGGCGACGGCGCGCGCGAAGACCGGGGCAGGTGTGTCGCGCAGGGGGCTACCCTCTCCATCTCTCTCCCTCCGTTCTCCCTCTCGCTCCGTATAGCAAGTCTGCGACCAACATCTGCTCGTGGTAAGCCAACCCAAGGGGCAGCACACGCACACGCTGGCGGTTTATGGAGCTCCTACCGGGTTCCCTTTTTTACTACGAGAGTGCGTACGTGTAGTGAGTGATTCTGTTTCCAGCGGAGAGCAGACGGATGAATGGATATGCGAGAGAAATGTGTGAATGAAAGTCACAGGCAAGAAAAATTGGGAAAAACGTCAGTTGCATAAGTGCGTTGCGTGCGTTGCGTTGCGCACGGCACATATGAAGCTTACGTTTGCGACTGTCTCGATGACTGTTAGCCGAGCTGTCAGTGGTGTGCCGGTCACCGGGCGTGGCACGTTTTGCACGAATGAAGCAGAACCCGAACCGCAAACCGGGACCTTCAGCGCCTGCGGTTGCTCGCCTATGCCCGCCCGCACGACACGCGTGCACAGAGGAGTCGGCCGCCCCGGCGGGCGCCACGGCCGGGACACGGCAGCAGGAGAGGCCGCAAGAACCTCCACGGCGGCGGCATTTAAAAACGGCCCTGTAAACGCAGCTCTTTTGTTTCTCTCGCTGGGGGCTATCGCGGTAATGCTCGCCCTGCCCAACCGGCCCGGCTGATTCCGTATTCATTGATTCACCGAACTATTGGCTTAATGGGCTAATTAAGCAGCGGTAATTGTTACGGCCTGTCCAAACAGTCTCTTACGCCTGATTTACTGGCGGGCCAGTGCGAAATGTGACTCTCGGGACGTTAGGGAACCCGACACAACCCTGACCTCGGGGCACACGGCCCAGCCCAGCGCGACCGTGGCTGAGGTCAATGGGATATGGGGTCAATGGGGATACCTGAGTCCTGCATGCTGCATCGCAATCGGCGGGGAAATCCCTTCTTGCACACCGTGGTTTAGATCCACTAATGCAATTTGATAGTTGACGTTGGTGAGTTTCCTCTGCCTCTGACTGGCTGACAGTTTTAACCAGAGTGCAATTTCGTTCAGAGAGGAATACAGTTCGACTGCAGTTCAGTGTTGACGAAGCAATGTTGACACTCGTAATCTTGATTGAAGAACCTTTTAAATTTATTTTCAGGATACATACCAGAGATGTTTCCTTCTTACGACTGCACTCATTGATAACAGACCCACCTCGCCGCGCTACTTATCTCTGCGGTTTGCTTTACGATTAAATTATTGTAATTTTATGGCTTGATTATGGGAGTGAGCGGGGAAGGCATGCCTTCGGGCATTGCACCTGGATGCTGTCAATCTTCCGCCACAGACCACGAAAACGAAAGCATCCAAAGTACGACACATATATTGATTTTCGTTCATTCATTTCCCTAAAAATCCAGGTTAAACCCGTGTATGGATTTCGTTTAATTGTTTTCGAAGACATCTTCTAATTATTTTTGGTAGTAAACTGGAACCAGCCTGGGATACTGAAGAAGTATTACAACAGTCGACATGCATGTTTGCGGTCTGACGCTCAACAGTGATAAAGAAATTTCGTTCAAGGTCGTAAAATAAATCTTAAGGAGCTTTACCGTTCCCTTGTTTGTATGCCGACCACATTGATTGAATTGGTCCCAAATAAATGTCTCGTCCGTCTTTCAGTCTGCCGCCTCCGGCGATCTCCATTGTTTATCTTTTCGCCCTGGCACAAGGTGGGTTGTTTGTCGCCTCCCCAAATTGGCGCACAGTGAGCTTTCGCTGTTACTAATATTCTCGCACGAGCCAAGTCAGAAGTTACGAGCAGCTCGTTAAGGAGAGGATAACACCATCGATCTGGGCAGAGATGATTTTTAATGGCCTTTCGGTACTACAACAGCCAGGAATACTGTATAAGAATGACTGCGAACGACTCGCTCAATACTGATTCGCTACAATCCACAACGAGAGAAAGGCTTAGTTTTCTCGCTCGCAAGCACATTTTGCGTTTTTTTTTCGTCATATAGAGGAGCCGCCGGAGATGTACATCGAGGTATTGTGGCAGCAGGCGGACTGCACATCAACGACAATCCCCGTACTTTAATGCCGCTGCATTCTTATCGGTATCGTTATTCGGCGAATTTATGCCCGTGTTCTTGGCCTCCGAAATTAGCTAAGTAGGCCTTTAACGTCAACTGCATTAAGTCATACTTTAAGCTACATTCCCGAGCCGGCGTTTACGGATCAAGCGCAGGCGCTGTTTATTCGGACTGCATGCCGAACGACGGATGAGCCCCGGTCGTGAGTGTTCTGCGGCGGCTGCCCGGGGACACCCAGTCGGCCGTGGCCAGCGCCGCTGCAGGCACTGCAGCCCGGGCCTCTAAACCTCCCGGGGGAAGTGTACCCACTTGAATGTGGAAGTGCGTCATCTGGTCAACCGCGGCCATTTCAATTAGGCATTACAGGAGTCTGGATTACGGCTACGCGGAAGGTGTATGGCCCGCTTGGCGTAATGACTTTCTTGAAAGTTGGCGCTTGCCGGTGCGCAGTATGTTTCGGGGGAGGGGCCGGGTGTCGTTAAAGCCTTTTGGTGGTCGCTTCGCGGGAAGACGGACACTGCGGGCCGTGCGGGCCGTGCGGGCTGGGCGGCCCGACGGACGGAAACAATACGATTGAGACATTCATTTTCGCGGGGCGGGCGCAGGGCCTCTCGCGCGTATAGCGCAAAACTGGTGCCGAAGACTGGTGCACTCCCTGGCTGCTCCTTTTCTTTTTATGGCAAACTGCTGCAGTTTCGAAGAATTTTCGGTGCCGCTTGTTTCGGCTCGATACAAGAAGACGTATGGGATGTAATAAGTGAGGTCATATAATGTTAACCAAGTACTGTAGTGCTGTCTGCGAGGGGGGTTTAACCCGAAAAATCAATGGACACCCTTTAAAAATGTCAGGATTTTTTTTTAATTTTCAGAAAACAAGTAGGAATTTTTGAAAAAAAGAAAATTTTGTTTTTCATCATGGTAGTCCTACGGTTGCACCGCGAGTAGGGGGCACCCCGACTGCCTGGGCCGCGGTCTCGGCGCTGCGAAGCCGTTAGCCCACATTTTGTTGGAAATGAAGTTGTCGCAGCCGAAAGAGTTGCAATCCGTCCGCGCCCAGGACATGCCGGGCCGCGGAGTATAACGTCTCCGCCCGGTCGCATTTTCGAGATCTCCCGAGTAATCCGACGGCGAGACGCGATAGAAATCATAAAAATAAGTACAGAATAATAATAACGCGCCGGGAACGATGACGAATGGGTGCTACGGTAATGATCTTCATGATGCGGCGATTTAGTTGAGATGAAAAAGTGGAGCTCGGCGGAGACATATATATCAAACTGGGCGATGCACCGCACTGCGCCCCGCGGGCCGCGGTGCGGGGCCCGGAGGCCGAGCCGAGGCCCCGCCCAGGCCGCCCCGGCCGGTGGCGTAGCTGACATCATTACAGGACGCGGATTATTTCGGAAAGAGCGGCAGCGGAAAGCGGGAGAAAAACGTTATGGCCGTCCTCCGCACTTTCGCAGGCTGCCGCGGAACGCGCTGTAAACAGGCTGGCATTGTTTTTCCCAGCCTGGTTGGAAACTGCGGCGTTGCGTTGCTTGTATGCGACGTTTGTTTGTGCTGCTGGTCCCAGCAGCAGCAGCCACTGCAAGGACTGCGGGCAGGCGGCCAAGTCGGTGGCAAGTTGATATCGGGTCCGAGCTCGGTGCAGAATGACAGTTATCGTTTGCCGAATGCCCGGGCCCACCGCAGCGGGGCCCCTGACAGGCGAGGACGGACAAGCAGATGACCGCGGGGACGACTCCTGTCGCCGCCCCGCAGGCCCGGCAGGCGGACATGCGAGACGGCCAACGCGTTGACACCCCGGCTGAGCATTGACAGCGCGGGCCGGGCCGCGGACCGCAGGACCGCTGCTGCCGCCCGCATCTGCATCGCCACCAGCGGGGCCCAACGGTGTCCAATGCTTCTTTTTACCGCCGAAAATACATTCCATATACGTTTTTTATACATCTTTTTTACAAAACCTGGTTGCATTATGCGGAAATTAGCACACGTCCTTGTGCTGCTGCAGCTCCCCTCCTCCGGTGCACTCCGCCGCCGCCCTCCCGCGCGCTCCGGTCGGGGCTGACGCTCGCCTGACGGCTAAAGTGAACCGTGTCAGCTGCCGCTGTCCGCTACCGAGAGCCGCCGCGTCAGCTCCCGCGTCAGCTCCCGCGTCAGCTACCGCGCAGCAGAAGGGCACACAACACGCGCCGCCCATTACCGTTAAACGGCTGCACCCGACCGCGCGCGGGGCGCCTGTCCGCGCATGACCGCCTCCGGAGGGAGAAAGCAGATTTCCGTTCCGTATCGCGTATTCCGCAGTCCGCGCCGCGCCGCGCCGCGCCCCTCTGATTAACTCCTGACCCCTGAGCGCGCCCGGCCGTCCATCGCCGGCTGTATCGCGCCGCCGCATCGCTGATCTGCGTGCGCCGAGCACCACGGCTGCAGCGGCGGAGCTCGCGGCCGTTTCGGGCGCCTCGGATGAGCGCTCGAGAGGGAGATGCGCCCGCAGAGATGCTTGCAGGCGCCGCAGCCCGGCGCGAGGAGTGAGATGGGAGGCGGTCACCGAGGTGCAATCATATGGCGATATCGTGGGGCGCGGCGCGGGGCGGCGCGGGGCCGGACATGCCATGAATTTGTCGGGGAACGGCGATGTGCGATTGCACAAACAGGGCCGTTAATTAATTTCCGCCAGCGATAATTAAATGTCGTCCGGCGCAGAATATACGAACTTTCAAAGCGTAATCACGAGGACGGGCTCGGCGGGGCCTGATAAGAGGCGGGGTTTGGGGGCGCGGCCTCTTGTCCCACTCCACAGTTCAAGTCTCCGCCGCCCTGCGCTGTGCGCGTGGGACCTCAGTCGGACGCCAAGATCAGCGGCGGTCTGGTCGAAAGCGAGGGTGCCGCATTTGACTGTAGAAGTGCAAGAGAGATGCTGAATCGGGGGTGCCCGGTTGGGCATCTCGTTCGCACTGCCGTGGTCGAATGGAGCGTCCCTTCCCTCTCGCACTTGACCAGACTGCCACGATTCCGCAAACATAGCGGGTCACATGACCTTATGTTGGGGTGATATCACTTTTTTTTTCCCCGAAATTTTTCGCGTCCATAGCGCGTGTAACCAGCTCCACATTACTGGTCCCGCGGCCTCCGGGCGACTCGTAACACCTTGCCTCGTATGCGCGCTCTTGATTTCAGATGGGTATCAGCTGCATTTTGGCAGCGGTCCGTGCCTGACCTTGCCAGTCTCGCAGCAGATGATGAAATAACACTCGAAGTCTCCGCCCCTTTGTCTGCCGAAGCGTTATCGGGCGGTGACAACGCCGCGCGCGCTGCGCCCTCCCGTCTGTCGCCGATAACGTTCTGCCACCTTCGACGTGCTGTTTATGAGGGGACGGACTCAAAGACGAGTCGCCGAAAGATGCGCTTTTAATGAAAACTCGCCGCCGGGACGTCCGCTGCCGGGCGCCCGGCCCGGAGTGCGTGTCGTGCGGATTTTAATGAAACCGCCAAAGGCAGCGCGGCTCTGGCCGCGGGGCTGCGCGGGGCCCGCCGGCCGCCGCCTTATCTCCAAACGGAACGCGCCACCCGAAAAGAGGCGCAGTCTCGTTCCCTCGTGCTGACTGACGCAGTGCAAGCGGCTGACTTTGTGGCCTCCTGTGGGCACAACTGAGCGGACGATCCACTCGCTCGATTTTAGCGGACGTGCACAAAACTGCGACAGGGTGATCTATAGGGCAGCTGTTTATGTTAAATGAATGTAGCAAATTCTCTATTCAAGTTATTAAGTTTGACATTAATCGAGATTTTACGAAAATTTCAAAACCTAGGTTCAAACTTTATGGTGCACAGAATGAACTTTTGGCTAAATGTCGTGGATAATGAAATATTGGGGATATAATCAGCAGGAACAAAAGTTCGCTGGCCTCATTATTTATTGGCCAGCAGCAGGCCTATCGGAAGCGGGAGAGCGGCAGGGCCAGCAGGGCAGGGGGTAGGGGGAGGGGGGGGGGGGGGGGTGGCGGCGGCGAACGGGCCGGCCGGGACTTGGGGCAGACTTGTGGTGGCCAAGATGGACGGTGGTCTCGACGGGATGGGGGTACAGGTGCATCGGGACTCGCAGCTGCTCCGGACACGCGCCGTGTTGTGTGGCTCCGTGGCTCCCCAGTTTGAGCGCGCCTTTGTGCGTGAGGGGCACTAGAAAAGTGTTCAATTACTTGAGGTAGCGCGACAGACGGACCACGGCCGACCTGTTCTTTACTTTCCAGCAGGCGCCACGCAAAATTTCGAAATAGTGCGACGACTTCTTCCCGGGAAACAAGGCGCCTCATGGCGCACGGGCGCCAACAGGCCGGTTTTACACAGCCTGGCTTGTTCCTACTCCACATGTGCCATCTTTATATGCGTCCTGCTTCCGGTCTTGTGTTGTGGGGGCTGGCGCCGAGAGGATGACACGACACTGGGCTATGAAAACGACACTGAACGGCCTGCAGCGGCCGCACTTCGCACGCGCACAAGGTCCTCCCAAAGTAATGAAAGAGTGGTTGAATAAATTGTTGAAATAATGGTTGAATGTATGGTTGAATGAATGATTGAATGAATAATTGAATGGTTAAATGTAGGTAGGAAGGAAGAAAGGCAAAGAACGAAGGAACAAATGAATGATTAAATGAATGAATGAGTGAATGAATGAATGAATGAATGAACGAATGGATAAGTGAATGAATGAATGAACGAATGACTGAATGAACGAGTGAATGCATGAACGAGCGAATGAATGAACGAGTGAATGAATGAACGAATGAATGAATGAACGAATGAATGAGTGAATGAATGCCATGTTGACATGGGCGACTGTCGTACCCGCTCAGCTCGCCGCCCCCTCCCCTTCCCACTATATCAAGGTGTCTGGGATGAGTACGGCGCAGTCCGTCCGTCCAACCGTCTGGGCTGACGTGCCTCCCGCCCCGCCGCGTCACGCCCCTGCCCTCCCCCTCCGCCGAGCCCTCCTGCCCGACACACGCCCGGGGGAGGAAGTGGACCGGACAAGTTGGTGTGGAGTGTGTCTGTGTAGTGGCAGTGGCGACAAGACGCCACGCGTCTAGCACGAGACTACACTGGAAAAAATGTGATAGTAAGTTTCATATTTGACTTGTGCTCAGTCCCGGTGTGCTTGCTGGGGGGAAATAAGGTTTCCTTCCTGGCGCTTAGGGTTATTCTGTTTTTAAACCGTTTTGGTTCTCGACCGCGGCCTTGGATGACTTCGTTCTCCTTTTTCAGGAACTCTCCGTGCCGGTACGGCGCCCGCCCACCGAACGCGATCGTGTTTCCTACGGTATGAGCGGTCCAACGGAGACAAGGTCGTCTCGGAGCGGCCGAATACCGAGTACCACCAAAGTCAGCGGAGGGCACGGAGCGGTCCACCGGAGACTAGTAATGACCAGGACCGTGTCTGTCGATACTCCGTCCGCCCGGCCAGCGACGGATGTTTGGACAAGTGCATGTCCGGAGAGGCTACCAGAGGGGACCAAAGGGGGCCGGAGGGGGCCGACCGGAGTGGGGGCGCGCCATGGGGAGGATGGAAAGGGTGTAGGGTTTCAACGGCGGCGAAGACACGCGTCGCTGACCTATATTGTATGTCGCCTTGTAAATCCCCAAATGATTTGAAGATCCAAAGTTCCACAGTGAAAAACTCTTCACGGCATAAGGCTTTTCTTTGCCCGCCTCGGGACCGAGGAATGAGATAATGATGTCCCCGTGGTGTCCCCGTGGTGTCGCAGCGGTGTCCCAGCCACTTAAAAAGCGCTAAAACCACTAATGCACTTATCGGCCGCGCGGCGTCTTTGGGCCGGACCTCCCCGCGGCCGTGAGTCAAGCGGGAGCCCCTTCTCTCCCTCATCTGCCTTTCTCTATCGCACTCTCAGACGCTCGCCGCCTGATATACGAACTAACCCGTCTGGTTACCGGCGCTATTAGCCCGGCCGAGGGCTTTCAAACACGTCCAGGAGCATCGGGGCGGTCGTCTCGTTTATTAGTGGGAGAGGATCCCTTCTATCGTGCATTTCAGTTTCGCAAACTTGTGCGCGTCTGCCAGCCATAGGCCCAAAGGGCAGGTCTTTAGTCGCACGTCCGAACGCACATGTTCCCAGAAGCAAGCTAATTAGCCAGAGCCCCTGGCCAGCAGTGTTCGCTCGCGGCCGGCCAGAGGGTGTCCCCGCAGCGTGCCTCCACACGCACGTTAGTCGTTTCGTCGTTTGTCATTTCAAGGAGCATCTTTGCCCTCTTTTAAGAATCTTGGGCAGAAAAGTGCGACACGATTTTTTTTTTGGCAGTATTTTGCATGCGTGTGCCGGCCACGTGCGAGGCGACCATCGCCGCGACGCTCGGGGCGGAGACGAGTGCCGAGTGAAATATAGACAGCAAGACGTCGATGGCTGGCTGCTGGGCCCCTCTCGGTCCGGTGCGACTCTTTCCAAGGGGACGCGAGGAGACAGAGAGCGAGAGCGTCAACTTTCTTCCCGCCTCCTTCTCCGGCAGGACGTGCTAAAGGTCTGGTGATATGCAAGGGTCGTTTTACTGGCGAAGTTTGCGCGCGGAGGTTGGCTCGAAAGTCGGTGCGCTGCATTCTGCCGAATGTTGCATGTCGTTCGGATGATCCCCGCGGCTAAGTACCCCGGCGGCGGCCGTCCGCCGAGGCGTTACAGTCGGATTGATTTGATTCATTTGCGGCTCGATACGGCGGAGAGGCGTCCGCAGAGCCGCAGAGCCCCAGCACGCGCCCTGAGTTATAGCGCTCCGATCGGAGTGTATTGCATGCACTCTGCGGCCGCGGCGCACCGCCACGCCGGCTGCGGACGCCTCGATAAGATATGCGCCCCCGTGCGCCGCTACCGGCTGCTGCTGCAAACAGCATAGGTATTCAAAACTCGACAGGGAAGAGGGGTGGGGGGAGGGGGGACTCGCCCGATCAGCTCATACCCTGCTGTGCCTAGTCAGTCCTGAACTTTCGCAATTATATGCTCATCTCAAGCGAACTTTGATGCTCGCTGGGCTGCCGTACGTTCTTGAGACAAACCTCTTGAGATTGGCGGAGAAGAAGTGGCCCGCCAGATGACAAACAGTTGCTGAACGCCTCTGTGCCGCCGCTCGTGGTGCCGGGACTGGCGCCCCGTTGTGTCGGCAGGCGAGAGGGAACCGAGCTCGTTGTCACCCGAGGCGACGATTTCCATTCCCTGGCTAATGAAGATGTCTTGTTCGGCGCTGATACGGCGGCCCCGCGCCACGCCCGCGCCGGCCGCGTCACTACAGGCGTGGCGCCAAGCCACCGGTGTTCCGCCGCGCGACCAAACATAACTCCCTCCAGCGGAACAAAAAAAAACAAAAGGAGGGAATCGTAAAATTCTCGCTGATCACCCTCATGGATTTCGCAAAAGGGTAGCGGGACAACAGAGTGGTAATATCCTGAAAAAAAATGTCCACGGGAGATAAACTTTCTCCTCAGATCGATTATATAGATTGGTTTATGAGCGTGTGCTAATCACTACTGCTGTAACTCCGTATTGTCTTCTCTTACTGTGCGTTTCGGTGAGAAGGTCTGACGGTTTTCAGAAACAGTAATCAAACACACGCCTTATTTTCTTAAACAGTGGATGCAATGAGCTCAGTCGCCACGACGTCCCCCCCCCCCCCCTATCGCAGTGGACGTGCCTACGATAGAGACAACCGGTAGCGGGAACCGATGTAGGAACGGGTCATTGGAAAATGTATTCCCGTCGTGTCGCTGGAGACACTGGAGCAACGGTAGACATTCTTACTCCAGTCTGGAGACCTACCAGGTGCTGCTGCAGGTTTCTCTCCTAGGGATATGGGCCATGATGAACATAACAAGTGTTATACAAAGCACATTACACAGGCAAATGGAAGCCGCGATCGACGAACTGGGTGTACCTGGGTGAGTTTTCCTTCAGTCTTGATAGCCGCAAAATATCAGCCACCGCCCCACCAACAGGGAGGGGAGGTAGCGGGAGCAGGCAGTGGGTGTGTGGGTGGGGATGATTGCGACCGTGATTATGGCCCCCTTCCTCCCTTCCCCGTACCGCCCCTTATTTCATACATTCTTTACACAAAACTCCTGCCCCAGACTTCACAAGTCTGACTTACTACGCGGAGAAGGGGCGAGTGGAGGCGGGGGCAGCGCAGCAGCGGCTTCTGCGGTTTCATATTTGACCGCAGAGCTGCGGTGTTGCGGTACAGTCGGAATAAGAAGGTACCCGCCCCCGATAAGAGGGTGCGGTCCGTTCGGCGCTCCTCCCTTCCCTGCCCCTGTCAGCTGTACACTTTGCGGCATGGGGCACTATACTCTCTTTGGGGTCGGATTTGAAATCAAGCGAATCTGAGGGCAGTCTTTGTACTTGAAAATGTACAACATTTTTGTCAAGTGGCTGATGTGCCTAAACCCGGCACCATCTCAGCGACAAAATCCTTGACTGTGGGGCACTGCAACTAGGCACACGTCGCGGTGTTTACGGGGTACAGACGCTGATGTGCACGGCGGCCGGCACACCCCGTGCGGCACGGTCCCTCCCGGCCCGAAGCACTTACCTCCCGGAGAAGTGTGCCGGTCAGGTAATTGCGCTCTAATTGCAATACACCGCCGCTCCACCAATTTCCGTTCTGACCATAAAAATTCTCATCACACTCCGCCCACATAAAATCCATCCCGGCTTCTTAATCTTCACACGGCGTTAGTCACAGGCGGGCCGTAAACACTGCGCCCCGCTGATGGTCGGTTTGCTTTAGCAGGCCACGCCCTTCAAAAAAAAAACGCCAGTTGAAGGTTTATTTAGTGGAAGTTGCGGCAGTAGGACACCCGAGACACATCTTCCTGTCAAACAGTATTTTTCAAATGTGCATGTAACATTACAAAAGTGGAAAACAACGTCCTCGGATAACTTCAGCTTCACTCCATGCCCCCCTCCCTCCCTGGGTTTGACCGCACCACCCCGCAGGGCTCCTCAGTTCTCCGTCCCTTCTCGGCCCTACACATTGGAAATGAAGGGCTGCCGCCGGGCCGCGCCGCCCCGCTGGCAGCCAGCCACGCCCCATAGGGCTGCGCGGCCACTGCGGCGTGGGCAACCCGGTATTTTACCGAGACTTTGGGCTTACGCTACGGCTTTCCCGAGCATCGGAAAAATATTTCCCCATACCGTTTTCTAGATCTATCCTTCCTCTATCCAGCGGTATTCGTCTCCGCACGGTGCGGTGAACGGTTTGTCGTCAAAGTGGAGAACGCCAAACCTCTGCATACCCCGATTTGAACGCTTCTTGTAGAGCGGGCCGGGCACATTTGGGATGAAGTATACCGAGCCCCGGCCGGCCAGCCCTCCCCCACAACACCTCCTTGGCCAGCCTTCGGCCTTTTGTCTCGCCTCGCCCCCGCCTCCGGTCCTCCACAGGCAGGCAGGCACGGGCCCGGCCGGGGTTCTCTTGCGCACAAAAAAAAAACTCCTGCTGAATTAACAAATTTTGAACGAATATTCTGACACGACTGTTTATAAGTCCATTTGTTGGACGGTTTCAAAACGAACGGAATGGCGTTTGTTGGGCGGTTGTATCTGAATCCGTTCACCCGCTAGCAAATCGCACTACATATATATCTGGTTCGGAAATTCGTCCTTATTTCTGAACGGAGTGGGCTAGAAATGAGTTTCAAACTCCGTTGTCTTCGTCTCGTCGTGTAGATCAACATCAGAAAGCAGTGAGACTTGTCTGTCAAAGCGTTCAAAAAGTTCAAAATCGAACTGGCGGCATTGCCCGCCAATACAATGGGACGGTCGGGCCCGGACCCAGCGGGGGGCGCCTCGCACCATGCGAGCAGCTGTCCCCTCCTATTATACCATGCAGCACGTGCGTAGGGCGGGGGCCGCGGGGGAGGTGGGGCGGGGGAGGTGGGGCGGGGGCGGCGTACACATCGGTCGCTGCAACATTCACCGCAGCATTCGCGCCGTGTTGGAAAATGCTCAAATCGGGGTGTGCAGAGGTTTGGCGTTCTCCACTTTGACGCCAAACCGTTCACCGCACCGTGCGGAGACAAATACCGCTGGATAGAGGAAGGATAGATCTAGAAAACGGTATGGGGAAATATTTTTCCGATGCTCCAGAAAGACATAGCGTAAGCCCAAAGTCTCAGTCAATTTTAGGTGTGTCAGAGCAGTTCATAATTTTTTTTGAACACACTGACATTAAGATAGAACCTTTAACTACTTCCTCGCCAAATTTGAAGTCGATATCTCGAACGGTTTAGCCGCAGCGATCGTCAGAAGACGACTCGAAATCGGCCCGCAGAGGCCGAAAACAGCAGTGGTCCTCTTTCCTCTTAAACGCTGGCCAATATAATTGTGCGGTGGCAAACCAAACTCGGGCACCGCCACCTCCAAAAGTGAATATTATGAAGGGGTTGGGGAAATGTGTGTTTTGAGATTTCGCCTTCAACGACGCTTGCGGGGAACGAACCTCGTCGGTTTGTCAGCAGCCGTTTGGGACTAAACAGTCCCCAGACACCTCTTGGAAGCGACACAGTAGCGCCTCACACTAACTCCTCGTTTCGGACTTGTTCCAATTTCCGGCACCTCTAGGAGACACGGCGTCT
>CM049593.1:4369125-4419343 GCA_026979955.1 Megalurothrips usitatus
ATAGAGCCACTAAATAAAAATCCCTCTTGCATCTCGATTTATATGGGCATTTCGTTCGCATTATATGGGCGCATGTGTGCTATTGTTTCGAGGAAAAAAATTGCACGCGCGCAGGCCGAAGGGAAAAAGAAGCGAGTTGTGTGTATTTCTGGTTGCTTGCCTGCGCCCGGGAGGGGGTGCGCGCCTGTTTCCGGTCCCTGCGCCTTGTATGACTTGCGACGCACGTTCTGATCTGTTCTGCGCCGCCCTCCCGAGCCACATACAAGCACGCACCGGACGCCGAGTATTCTTAGCCGCTCGTCCCCTCCTCTCCCCGCCCCACTCCTCCGCCTTTCATTATATTCAGGAATTCTTTCGCGGCCGCGAAAAAATGTTGGTTGCGCAGTCTGGTGGAGGAACGGTCGGCCTAATCGAGTCTCCCCGTGTGTTCGTGCGGCCGGACCGCGGGTCCCTGCTGCAGTCGGCTGCCGCGGCAGCGACCCGAGCGACGACCGACCTCCGCGTTCATATAAATGGCCACCACTAAAAGGTCCACCACCGAAAAAAAAATACTACTTGCGAGGGTAAATTGAATTGGCGCGTCCTGATGGGTAACGGTCACGTCGCTGGGATTTTGACGCGCCCCCATTCCAAAGACAAAAGGCGGCGGTGCGGCGCGGCGCCGAGGAGCCTCACCCAGAGGGATGTGTGCAAGGCTGGCCGTGACTCTGGAACAGAAAGCCAGGCGGGCGTGAAGAGAGTTGCCGTCATCGTCCGACTTGGCCAAGTCCGCCGTCACTGCGTCGGCAGCGGCGGCGGTGGCCGTGTGTGTGTGTGTGTGTGCGTGTGCGTGTGTGCTGCGCTCTGTCTTGTCCCCCCTGATTGGCGGAAACGGCGGTCACGACCGCGCGGCTGCGCTCCTCTGCTGCGCCTGCCGCGCTGCGGCGCTGCGGCTGGCTGTGTGGTGCCGGCCGGGCCCCCTCCGACACGAACCGCTACTATCGCTCAACAAGTTGGCCGCCAGCCTTGGATACGCACTCGTTTAGGTTGGCAGCCCTGCTCCCGCTGCGCCCGTCCCGCCCGCATGTAGTTGTGTGTGCGCGCGCGTTCGTTTTCGTCTCATTTTTCCGAGTAATTTGCGTTTTCCGGCTGCTTTTGGCGGCGTCCCGCGGGCGGAGGCCCGGTCCCCGGCCCCGCCGCTGGGACCGGCGCGTGGAGTATTTGCTTGGCGGATCACGCGGGACGCCGCTATCTCGCGGGACGCACACAGACTCGCCTGTCTCACTCTCGCTCCCCCTTTTCATTACAAAGGTGGCAGTGTTTCCTTCCCGCTTTCGACCGTTCGATCCGGCAGCAAATAAGAGACGATGTAACTTTTTTTCGCCCCTCAGTCCCTGCCCGTCCCTCCACGCATAGATTTCGATTCATTCGATATTCCTGACATCGCAGTATGGTAATGGTGGCGGCGCGGGGCGGCAGCGGGATGAACAAGGCCGTGAGAGCGATCGTTACAGTCCGTAATCCGCCGGCTGCAACTGGACGGGCGAGAAAATCGCGTTTCTCCTGTTTCCTCAGTGGGTTCCGTCCGGCCACGTCCGTAGGCCCTCGTCGCCGCCGTCGTCGGCGGCGGCTAGGTGTTATCGGGCTCCCTTCCGGCCGCAGTGGTGGCAGCGGCCCGGCGGCGGACCCCGGCCGGGGCGCGCGCGCGGAGACCCGGCTCGGCTCGGCCCCGTCTCGTGCTCCGGCCGCGCGCCCGGCTCGGCTCGTCTAGATTACAGAGAGGGGGCCTGTGATGCGCGCGCCCCGTCAATGTGGGTACTCGCCGTACCTGCGATAGAGCCGCCCGGCCGGCCGACGGGCTCCGCGGGGCCCCGCGGCCTCCGCGGCAGCCTCCCTCTTCTTGTCGCCGGCTCAGCGGAGCGGCGCGCCGCGTTGCCATGAAAGGCCGGCCGGCCGGCGAGGCACACAGCCGCAGGCCGCAGGGGTAGCCGGCCCCCTGCCACCGGGGGTCACCGCCTGCTGGGGGATCGAGGTCGAACGCTGCTCCCGATCCCAAATGGACCTGCCCCTCGCGTTCCCGAAAACCGATGATGATCCTGATCCCCTTCTTGGGCGCGGGGTCTCCTCCTAGGCTCACCCTCCTGGCAGCGCTTTCGGCGTGGAATAACAATGAGCCAGGCCTTGACCGCGCCGATAGAGAACAAAAAAAAAATGGGGCAAGATCGAAAGAATACACGCTGGGACCGGCCGTTATCAATTATGGAAAGGCTATGCGCACTATTGCAATATTTATGTAAACCGTTGAACATTTTTTCGTGTGGTTGCCATTACGTTGCCGACGCAACCCTTCACGCGGCGTGCATCCGCTGGGGACACCGCCCGGACAGGTCTTTGGCTACGCGATAAATAATATTCTTTCCGCCCTTATCACAGGGAGGCGATTCGCAACGAATCTGCGTGTCTCGGCTGAAAGGGAAAGGAGGAAGAGGAGGGGAGAGATGCCATCGCTCAATGTATATGACGTAAGAAATTCGTCTGCGACGTCCTATCTTTTTTCGGAGTCGACGTCGCCAGGGTGAAATCATCATCAATAGAGTTTCTGAAAAGAGATGGCAAGGGGAGGAGCGGGGAGAGGGAATAAAGTCTGCGACCGGTATTCTTCGGGGGGGCTTTCTTATATCCCTGCGCTTCAATGGCTTGAGCCATTCGGATAGCAGCGGGACATTCCGAAAAATGTTGCCCCCCCCCCCCCCCTCCTCCGCCCACTCCCACCTCTATCTCCCCCTGCCTGCGCTTTATCCCAGGCATTAAAATATCAAGGGGAGGAGGTGGAGGGGTCACCCCGTGGAACAGGACAGCGTCGCACTTGGGGCCGAGACGTTGCTTTGTGTCGCAACGGGGGATGAAAAGACGGGCGCAAAGAGTTAAGTCGACACAAAAACGCAACACGACACTGCCGCCGCTTTTCAGGTGTCTCTGCTTTTTTGGTGCCCTTGCCTCTATGGTGCGTCGGTGACTATGCCCATTGTTTATACACGGGCTTCCAGGCAAACGTTCTGTGCGTCTGTTAATTCATCCCCTCCTCATGTGGTCTTTGCCACGAGAGAGGTAGGAAGAGAGAGAGAGAGAGAAGGATCGAGTTTTGCCGTTGAGGTGCGAGAGCTGCCGACGGTCGGCGGCGGTTGGCTAAGCGGTAACGTCAACAAGCGGACCCCTCCTCGCCGGGCATTGTCATACCGACGGTGATTATCCGTCTCTCTCGCACGCACACGAGTAACGCGCCTGATTAATCTCCTCGGCCGTTATCTATTCTACCCTTACCCGGCGTCTCTAGTCGCAGGACGAATCCTTAGTTTCGTAACGACGCCTCGGCGATCGCGGTGCAGCGAACGCACCCGTCTCTAGGCGAGATAATAAAACTGGTTCAAGCCACTTTACGGCTTCCAGCGAGCGTGAAAGTGAGAATGGATACTGACCCTCCCTTTTCGCCCACTTTGAACCGCTCTTCCGCCGCCGTCTGCGGACCGCGCCGCTCTTGTCTTTTGTTGCGGGCGGCATTGCAGAGCCGTGCCTCGTTACTCTGCCCCGATCCCAAACACTGACAACTTCTTCCCTGCGTGTCTTCTCCTGTTTACGTGACCGTCCTCTAACCTAAGTCCTTCTTTCTCGCTGTTTCAGATAGTGTCTGCAACAGACGTCCCGCCTGGATCGACTGACTGACTGCTTCCAGTGCCTGGAGGATTCCGTTTGGTGCTGCAAGAGCCTGCCGAGGACTGCCGAGCTCGAACGACATTCGTCAGGAGCGCCAACCGTTTGGACGGAATCAGCGTGCATTCCTGCCGTCTGTTCGCCGTAAGAATGGCACCCCGGCAACCGCAGACTGCCTTGCAAGAGATGCGCTGCAAAAGAAAGAGAGGATGCAGCACCGAAGTGCCTTACACACGAATCCTTCCTTTTTATTGAAGGGGGAGTCTTTTGATAATTTTGTTGACTGTTAAAAAGTTATCTTTGTTACGCTTGGATTTTACAAGGTCAGCCTTGTCGTCTCGTTAGCTGTAATTTGAAAACCAATGTTACGTTAAGAAATTAATGGTTTCCAAAGTGCCTTTCAGTAACCACCAGCCAGTGGTGCCTTATATTTCTAAATCCTCCAATTAATATCGAAGAAGGGCCAAAAATGTACTACGCCAGTTCTGGCAAGAACTGAATATAGTAGCGTGTGGACTGGAGGCGCTATGCGACGATGGCTAATGGAGGTAACTGACCTCGATTTGACGTTCCCTCATTGGATGTGTTGCCGCTGTGGATGTGCTTGCCTCACGTGATGGGAGGCGTCTCTTCCCCTTCACATTGCGTGTGGAGTGGCAACTTGTGGCAACCGACGTCCCTTCTCGTCAAGGTCATCTTTTCGCCAACACGCGAAAGAGATCAGTGCCTTCTTGCGAGTCCTCGAGAACCCCTGCGACAAATCTCAAAGTAGACCTGTTATAAGTGTTCATTGCTGTCCATATTTTTCTTTTCGAAAATTATCGAGGGAATGCCCTTGGTTCGTAGCATAACAGAACATCGCAACAGCTCCCTTTGATGTTTGTCTCAAACGAGAATCGTAAGCCTTCGTCGCTACGTCCATAAACGTTCAACCTGGCCATTATTGGAATTGACCCAGTGAAAAGTTACCTGTAACAAAGAAAGTGTTAAGTTTTTAGTCCCAATTTTGTTTAGGGGCCTTATGAAATTGCCTTAAAATTTGTCCTTAATTCTTTTTGTCTCGACATGCGTGACTTGAGTAAGCTTGTAAATTGTTTTGATTTGTTTTGTGTACAAAGTAACTATGTTGATAAATTGATATAGACTTAGAACCGTTAAATCTAGTCAAGAGATTCTCGTCTGTACAAAACATTGTGCTTGTAAATGGTGTAGATATAGATTGGGATGCATACGTGTGCAATGCTTGAAAACCTTCTGTCAACAATCTTTCGGTTTCAAGCCCGGACCCATGAACAGTTCATCCGAACCGGATAAAGAATGGTAATTCATTACACTGTTAAATTTTCTTGACTGGGTTGGTTTGTGATTAAACCATATTACATTTTGCGATTAAAATATATATTTTTATAGCTATGTTTACAAATGTTGCCATATCGTTGTTTGATCTTTATTCGTTCGAGCCGAAATCATAGGCCCAGTGCAGGGGTGACTACAATGTTAATATGTCATTTTTCTTCTACTGACGAAAAATCTAATGGAACCATTCCGTGAAGCCACACTCTGAAATGGTCGGAGGAACTTGTGATATTACGAATCTCGTTGTTCTCTACTCTTATTTTACCCTAGAGAACGCACTTTAGAATATTCGAATTGTAAACTGTGAGGGCGCCACCGTCCACTTGTTTGTATTTTGTATTTTTATACGATGAAATATTTGTTCTATATATTTAAATACAACCATAAATTTATTCACGTCTTATAATTTACTCCTACTGCATTACACAAGACCAAAGTTTAACCAAAAGAAACACGCAACACAGAAAACTTGCACAGCGATCGATTTCGAGCACAAGTCTCGTTAGCATTTGAACTCTTCCCAAAACGTAGGATATTTAATGGTTGAACAGACTGCAGACGCTACCCAGGCCTAGTCACTGAACTTCACACCACAACGCCATCATTGCACACCCATAGTACCAAAATGCGTGCCGTCTGACCTTGACCGGATCCTGGCCGCTGCAGATAAATGCACATGCCACTCGGTCGAGCGTTGAACTCACTGCCAGTGACCTAGTTATCTAAGTTCCTTTCTGAGTCAGCCTCAGCAAGTCTAGCAATGCACTGAAATAGAGCCTTATGGCAAAGGAATTTCCGTTAGAGAATATTGATATGTATACGTGACTAACCGGGCCACGCTACGTCATAAAGAATTCATGAACAGGTCTTTCAGACAAACCAGCTATGAGACTTACCTCCAGCGCAGATTTCAACCTTTCTGTCCGATTTTAAGAGTCAGCATTGTCGACTTGGTTGACAATGACTTCCCTTGAGAGAGAGAGCACAAAGAAGGTCGCACAAAAGAGAAGAATGGTGCCAGAAGCAAGACAATACGTGGGATTCCCTCCGGTTTCAGACCGATGATGCATGATATATATCTCGGTTTCGTACGGCAAAGGAGATGAGGGATCGACGCGAGATAGAGCGAAAAACCAATCACATACCATCTTCTTTATGCTCTCTCATTTTTCCTTCTCTCGAATCGAATTCTGCTGACCGGGCCGTGAGGTGTGTAAAAATTCTTGATACTAACGTTTTTATCGGGAGCTGCCTCGCGTGTGCCAAGTCACCAAGCGTAGGCCCTGGGCAAATGACGTCCTCGTATGTAGATAAATAGCGCCCATTGTTGCGGTGAGCCAAAGACATTTCGGTAAAAGAGAGGAACGGAGAGATGCGGCGATAGCGCCATGGTCACCTCGGCGGGCTGAAAGGTATCGATAGATATCGATCCTTTCGAGGAAAAAAACATCTCACACACACGTGACGAGCGGTAAGCCACAAGAATTTTACGAAACAATGAAGAGGGCTGTAGGGCCAGGTTTGCCGAAGTACGTATAAAGGCAATGAAACCGTGGATTTCGTTGCCACGTGCACCCTCGCACACACACATCCCTCTTTGTACTGTAAAAAAATTCTGGAAACATTTTTGATAAGGTTGCACTAGCTGCAACAACGTTCCTTGTTGCCTTCTGACTCATGGCGATGGAAATGCCTATCTATCCACACAGATAGAGAGACTTCTGTCGTATCAGTGTTATCATATGCCCAATCAAGATGATTACGCACCTCCGATAAATTTTTCTAGTGTGGAGCATCAATCGCGCTGCGCAACTATGATTTTTATCAGTCGATGGCTAAACCACTTTGTTACCACAATCTTTGAAAAGCTTGTCGAGCTCAAGGCTTAATACTGTGTCAGTGCGTAGTTTGAAGACAGCAGGCATTTCCCTCCGAAGCATCTACCACCGCCCTCTGAAATGCCTTTCGCTGCGTGATTTCAACTTGCCTGGCACGCGGCAGCAACACCCTGTGCTGGCTGGAGCTCACGTGCTAAGAGGCACCTCTTCTCTCCCTCTCTATCTCTCCGTGTACATTCCGTGCCCCCGTCACAGCGCGCAGTGGGGAGGAAAGGAGAGAAAACACGGGCACCGAGCGCGAGCTGGTGGCGTCGCGCTACACAGTCCACCGCGCGCGCGCTCACACACACACACACACACACGTGCTCGCTCACACATGAGCTTCGTTGGGGTGCAGACTATAAACCCCGTACAGGCACGTTGCATAGAAATCACGCAAGACCGCGTGTATGTGTGTGTGTGAGGAGGGGTGCCCTGCCCCCCTTTTGTGCTGTCCGGGTGAAGGGGGAGGAGGAGGGCCCAGAGGGAGGGGCGAACAATAAACGAGCTCTGCAGCGTCAGGTAACGGCACAAGACTGTCGCGTGGATCGAGGGAGGGGATGGGCAGACGTGTGAACCGGCCGTGCGGGTGGAGTGAGGCGGCCGGGGCCGCAGGGCCGGAGGCGGCGGGGGATGACGAAGACGCTCTGGGAACCTTATGCCTTAGCCTTTGAAGCCGCATCTTTTGCAGCATCTCACTGCGTCGACTCGGGCGAATCCGACGGCATTGTGTCCGAATATGGGGGAGAGAGCGGTGCGGTGCGGGTATATGGGATACGGGGCACGGGGGACGGCGGTGCCCCCTGTGAGCCGATGTCATCATTTCATGGCGGGCCCGCGTCGCATTCGAGCGTGCCCACGCATTCGCACTAGCAGATAGAACATTTCGGCCCGCGGACGGTCGGAGATGTGCACGACGAGAACAAAGCGGGGACTTTGTCCCAAACACGTTCCGCAAGGACAAAACCGCATTTTACATATGGAGGAAAACGCTGACACCAGGACGTGGCTTGTGGCCGCTCCCCGAGCGCGGAGCTACGGCTGCCTGACAACGTTGCCGCGGCCGGGGGTTGGAGAGAAGGGAGGGGGAGCCGAAGGGACCGGAGGGACCGGAGGGGGAGCAGTGGGGTAGGTTTCCGACTCACGTGGAACAGCGGGAGGGGAGGGGGAGAGACGGCGGTGCGCGGTACATTCTCCTTCAAAGCTCAGACCCCGAAATTTCTCCCCGTAGGCAGTGGCAAAATTTCTGCTTACCAGGAGGACCATCTTTTCCACTTGTTGCTCCGAAATGGGGAAAATTGTCGTACACGGTACCTCGTTTCGCACGCTGAAGACGAAAGTTAAATCAAGTGACACATTTACAACGTTTTGCTCAGCATAATATGTTGGGAAGTGTACCAAACTTCGGCACAAAAGGAAATCCCGTTGACGTTTGTAATTACTGCTGCGAACCGAGAATGTCATTGGCGGAGCAGCGGCGGTAGCAGCGGCGGCGGCAGCGGCGGCGGTGGCGGCAGCAGCAGCGGCGGCAGCACGCGACACAAGTATAGCCGTCGTCAGCCTTCCCCTCCCTCTTCCATCTCATTATTTTCTCTCCTTTCCGGTCGCGTGGATGACCACGCGTCCGATGAGCACCCCTATCCCGCCCGTCTTCCTCTCGCTCTCTCTCCCTCTCCCTCTTTTTCTTTCACCCCTCTCTCCGCCCATCTGTACTGTATATCATGGAATAGCTTGCCATTCCAGAATGTCAACAGGTTGCCAAAGCTAGGTCGGGAGCAGCGTGTCACGATGAGAAATTGTTGCGGTCTCCTAGAATTGTTGTGGGGGAAGACATTGTACTCGTAAATCCTTTTTACTTGATTCTCTTCCGTACCTTTTTGGGCAACGTTCAATGAGCATAACAGTCTAACCTACACGAGCCATGCATTGTACGCTGCGATTAAATACTCAATCGGTTAAGCCAAAAAATCCTCAATGCTTTTTTTCTACAAAGAAATAGAAGTGTGTAAAGAAAAAGTGAAGTTTCAAACCGGCCGTTTCTCAGCCTCGCACTTTCACAAGAGAAAGGAGAGGGGGAGTGGAGGGCTTCGGATTTCGTGATGCTGTCGTGAACTTCAAAAGGCAAGGGCAAGGTTGGCTCGCAATAAGACGTTGGCGGGGGGAGTGCCGAGGTTGGAGGGGAGGGTTGAATGGCAGGAGACCGTTGGACTCGTAGGGATGAAGAACGCTCATTTGCGCTAAGGGGTAACGAGGTCAGGTCCGGTCATGCCAAGGGATCGGCATCGACCCCCCGACGACAATGCAATACCAACCCGGTCCAAAAAAAAAATCGCAGTCTGCTTTTAACAGTTGAGGAAAATACTTACCATAGAAATAAATAAGTTTTCTTGACGCGAATTCTGCAGCTTCAAGTCAGAACTGTCTCGTAAGATTCAGTAAAATCGTGAAGAACCAGTGTGTCGGTCCGAGAGAACGGCAGCCTCCAGACCTAACCCCACTAGGCTCATGCGTAGCGCGGCAGACGGGTTCCTCATTTCGCTGTGAGATTGCGCCCCGCCCCGGTGGCACGCTGCCGCGCATGCTCGGGCGGCACGCGATTCCTCGGTATCAATATCGGGGAGAGGTGAGGTCCATCGGAATGAATGATAGACTGGATCAGACAGAGACTGTAATTTGGGTAGGTCCTCTCCTCATTCGGGGCAGACGGAGTTTCGAGACGTCGGAGGCGGCCCAATAAACTACACCGTTATCGAAGGCGACCCTTTTCATTTCTATTCTTCTTTTTGTCTCCGCCCTTCCTTCCAGGAGCCCCCCTGTCGGATGCGGACTCCGCCGAGACACGAGTCGCCAAGGGTCACCAAACTGCGGGGTCCATGTGGTCATAATTGCAAAAAAAGGGTCAGCAGTAAAGTGGTACCTGTTGTCCCTGCTGCACCGGCAGGCCTCGATAGCCACCCTTTTCATTACTATTGGGACCTAAACCGGCCAGAGCCATCGGCAGCGCCCCTCCGGCCCTCTGGCGCCCGGCGATTCTCCTAATCATAGACATTGACATCGGAACCACGTGGCCACAAGACGCATCCGAGAAAATTGCAACGAAGGTACGGAGCTCCATTGATAAATCCAGGCCTCCGAAACGAAGGGGGCCCTCTGGTGTGTACTACGCCGGGTTACCTTGCGGTCCGGGATTCTTTTTGCAGCTCGCGCGCGATGCTGACGCCCACTCGAGTCGAATGTATGCAAGCTGTTTCTGATCGCCCCCTCCCCTCCCCCTCCCTCTCAGTGGAGTACGCATCTGGATTTCCTCTCCTCTCTCAATTCGGCTAAATTACACCCCGAAGCGACAGAGCGGCGTGCGCGGCGCAAACCTCCTTTTCCGAGAACAAAAGCGACGCGCGGGGTGCGCGACGGTGGGCGGCGGGGCGGGAGCGGCGGCGCGGCGTCGGCGTCCTCAGGTAAAGGCGAGGCGCACCCTCCAACCCCCTCTCCGCGGCACCGCCAGCACCGCTAACTTCAGGGCCGCCTCGGTGCCGCGCGGCACGGGGTGGCGCGGCACAACCGTTGCTGTCCCCGGCACAGGCTGCCATGCCGACGGCTCAAGTGGGTCAGCGTCAAACGGGGATGCAAGGGACATGCAGTGACACGGCCCTCTTGGGGTTCTGGTACTCCAACTGCAATTTTGACATTAGTTTAGACTGTGGCTCAACTGAACATCCTTACAGCCGGGAAGGTATGGTAGCCGTCGATAGTTTCTGTCCGGCACACATAATATTGCAGGCAGATGCATAAATGTTGAGTCCCTGTGGATGAAGCTGAGCGTCACGGACCTTCCCGGCCCCTTGTTCCGCACCTCCCTCACGCAGCCGGAGTCCAGAGGGGTGCATTGCGCTCGCAGCGCCCGATTCATTTCTGCCGCTCACCGCCTGCTATGAAACTCTCATAAATTGCTCCCCGGGCGACAAATTCGATCCGATTTACTCGTCGAAACGGCGGGAAAGACAATGCCTCACCACTGAGTTATTTCTCAATACAGGCAACACACGCGCGCGCACGTGCGGCTTCTGATCGCAAAGAGAGAGAGAGAGAGAGAGAGAGAGAGAGAGAGAGAGAGAGAGAGAGGGGGGGGGACAAAGCATTTACTCTCCCCCATTCCCTGCACCCCACCCTGATGGAAAAGGCTTATCCCAAAAGGCCATCACCGCTGTATATTGCTTCTCTCTCTCTCTCTCTCTCTCTTTCTCTCTCTCCGTACGTGATTTTAAATCGGAATATCAGTAGAAATTGCAGAGAAAAAAGAAAACAGACGTCAGCGTCAGCCTGGCGGGGATGCGGGTCGGGGGGTAGCGTTGTGCTCGTGCCACTTCTTCCCCCTTCCCCTCACCCTCCTACCATCCCCCGCCGCTTCCCCCTCACCTCCGGCCGAATCCACACACACACACACACACACACACACACATGGATAGCCCCCGGCTACGGGCCTGACCCCCCGACGACGTCCAAAGGTTTATAGGGATGCGCCAAACGGGGAGGCCGGCAGGACGGACCCGACCGCAGTAACTACCAATCAACATTCTTTGTTGTCTTTTGTCCTCTATTCATTTTATCGGCCCTGCCATGGCATTAGCTGCACCCGGGCCCGCGTGTCGCGCAGTTGTAGGGTCGAATGACAGTGGAGGTCCTCCGCGCCGTCACAGACACTGCAGGGCTGACTCACGGCGCTATTCGAACAGTTGTTGCGCGCGAACCAAACTTCTTGCTTCCTGGTGGCTCCGATCTCCCCGCCGATGCCGAGGGACGACGCGCTTACCGAAGCAGCACACACACACACACACACACACACACACAGCCGTGCCTGATTTAATCCCTGATTCCCACCGGGATCCGCGCGGATCCGCAGGACTGCCGCCGGGACCCAACAACGGCAAGGGGTATGTGTCCTTGACGATATCAACATCCGGCTTCGGCGTCGCTGAGCAGCGCCTCGCAGATCATCTCCGTGTAAATAAGGCGCTGCAGCGGAAGGATAAACCGCGCCGAGTATATTTTACTCGTCGTTAGACAGGGGTTCTTACGCGGCCGTGACTAGCGCTGCGAAATACGACATCCGCAGCGGGCCGCGGAGGTGCTGCGGCCGCCTCACAGTAAAAAAAGGAAATGAAGTCCTCGTAGGCAACGGAGAAATTATTAGGAAGGTCCGTAATACGAAGGATTTCAATGCACGTATTTCACTGTGCTGAGAGGCAGGGCACAACGTAACTTTCGGTGACAAATCGGAAATAACTTGATAGTAAACTCCAGTCCTGATCGGTTGTGGATTCTGCAGTGTGGCCCTCTTGCATCGACTGTAATTCAGTGCATAACCAAATTTTCCTGGACGATACCGTTTGGGACGTGCCCGCCGCAAGTCGCTTGCGGGTGCGTGTCGGGTGGATAGGCTGGGCCTTGCCCTGCACCGCCCGCAGGGTGCAAGGAGGAGGCTCACTGTTCACTCCCCGAACGCATTTCCGGCCCAGGCAGCGGCGCGAGCGTCGTCAAAACCGCGCGTGGTGTGCGTCGAATCGCGGCGTGAAATCAGCGTCGGTGGCGGCGGCCGGCGGCCCCTTTTATGCTGACACCACAAATTACGCGACCATCAAGGAGAGATTTCGCTCCGCAAAGCCGCCAGCCGCCTCCGCCGCAAGCGTAGGACTAATTGATTACTGTTAGCGTTTGTGCCCCTAGAGCCGCGCCGCCCGCCGCCGGACCGCCAGGCCGCCGGGCCTCCGGGGACCAACGGGTACAAATGGGGCCCCGCGCCGCGCCCAGCCCAGATAAGTCTCGCCCGATTTCGTTCTGTTTGGGTTGGGTGGCGGGGCCCCACACAGTGGGTGGCGGTCAAAACTCTCGCTGTGGGTTTTTCACTAATTTGCGAGGAAAATGGGGGGCCCTGTTTGTTTCTTGCCGCCGCTGCGTGGCAAATCGGGGGCGTGTACGGTAGGGCTCTTTTGCGAAGCGGGTGGGGAAAAGGGTGCAGAGAGATCTGTAAGATCGGCAAGCGAGGAGGGAACACTTGATACACATTTGAGTGAGGTGGCGCTTTCGACGTGATGCCGAGGAATGCCAAAGGTTTGCCGCCAAAGTTCTCACGTCGGCCCGGGCCTTACCGTACATTACAGGCAATTACACCGCCCGTCCCCACGAGAACAATATCATTATCATGCAGCAAAAGAAACAACAGGCGCAGCAGCCGCATGGTACTTGTTTAAATATCTTGTCACTTGGCGGCGGCGGCGCGGTCTCGGCCCCGGGGTCTGTTATTATATCACGATTTACAGACCGTCGCCACCTCCCCGGACGCCTCCACTTCCCCGCCTCTCCCGCCCCGAACAGGACCGATCCGTCCGATTACTCATACCGCGCCGGCCTGTCACTTTTATTTATTCCATCCGAATATTACGGCCGCATCACGCCGGCCAGTTTGGCTTGACCTTATCTGCGCAACCTTATCATGTCCTCAGCCCGCACCATCAGGTCATCACGTTCGTTGCCGTTTCCAAACTCACCGAAAAATTTCGGCGTGCAGCGCTGCTCCGGTAAACTTCTGCCCGACGCTCGCTCTCTCTCTCTCTCTCTCCTCTCTCTCTGTCTTTGTCACTCTTCCTCTCTGTCTGTCTCTCTCCCTCTCCCTCCCTTCCCCCCTTCCACACGCACGCCTCGCTATTTCACGGGCCATTGGGTCCTGCATACCCCGTATGGTGCACTCCAGCCTCCTGGGCCCGGCCCTGGGCCCGGACCCCCGCCTCGGAGCCTGACCTTGTTGCAGTGTCGCACATATGGCGTCTGTCAGGCGCGACCTCAGCCACGCCCGGCCGCAGCCCCTTCCCCTCTTCCTTCCCGCTAAACCCGACCTGTCCCCATGCGGACACGTTCCAGGTAACGATAAACACGGCCGGCAGGGGCGTAAGTGTGGGAATATCTGGGGGTCGGCAGCACATCGTTGCGCCAGTGCATGTGTGTGTGACCTGACGTGTGTCACATGTGTCCCTTCTGGCCGTTCCGTTGCAATAACTCCTGCTGCCCGAACATATCCGACCTGCCTGATGATTGTCCCGACGAATTCTCCTCTCTCGTGACGACCGAACCGCTCGTTCGCGCGCCGCCGCCTTACCGCCTCACCCTGCGCCCCGTGTTTTGATTTGCACATATCATTAAATTTATTCTAATTTATGACGTCCGAAAATTAGCCGCGGGCGCTTGTGTGGGTCAGAGAGTGTTGTCCAGGAGTGAGGCGGGCTGAGAGGGCAATTTATTGGGGTTCATATCATCAGATATATCGCGTATAAGACCCCCGAAAAACGCTTTTGGGTTTTTTAAACAATTCTTTCATTCGTCAAAAAATAATAAAAATACGCGGAGGTGATGACATTTCCCTCGGGTTTGGCGGCGCCTCACAGAGATGAGCAGGGCGGTGCTGTACCGTTCGAAAAACTGCGACAAAAACGTCCATCGCGTCCGTGCGGACCGTTACTCGCCGCATGTAACACAACCCCTGTGCACCCCTCCCACGTCGGTGTGTATCTTCTTATCCCCCGGGCCTCCTGCCTCCTTTTTACGCAACACGAGATATGAAAAAAAAAGTGCCGATCGCAAGTTTTCTCGACTCTTTTCCCTACAGTAACAGCTCTCTTTTTTTTAGTTGGGGAATAAAAAAAAATGATACATGCAGGGCGAAGTGCCCACACACTGCTGTCCGACAGAAGGATCCCTACCCCTCCTCGCCTCTTTTTCCTCCTATTTTTTATCCTTCGGATTTCAACATTTGAGGCGTGCTGAATGAATATTCTGCGGGGCTGGTCGGCAGAAGGCAACGAGGGCGGAGAGGTCAGCGGCGCGCGGCCCGCGCGGTCAGCACGGCTGGACGTCACTGACACACATTGTGCGATCCCTCTGTCGGATTACCGCCGAACAATATTTCCCGTAGGATTCTCCCGATCGGATTACGATCACTGCGATATCACCTCCGCTATTTGCATTCACGTGCGGAAGTCATGCGCGGCCGCCGCCCCGCGGCCCCTGTGACGGACAAGTCCCGCGCTGCTCGCACTGGATTTCCCTCTCATCGGATTATAATTTTTGTAATGACCAACGCCCGGCCGCTACATTCTTGCGTGGATTAATCTGATTTGACCTCGAGTACGGCACAGAATATAGGTTGGGAATATGTTGACCAAGACGGGGCCACAGACGTCATCTCAGGATGTGTGGGAGGGGACGCGAGCTTGCGCCTCTGTGCATATATGTGAGATCCCCCCCCCCTCCCTTGTATGGGATCTCGCTATTGTAAGGAAACACGTGGGGGAGCCTTGCCTCACGTCGCATGCGTCACCTTGAAAATGTTTCAAAAAGTGGGGTTTTGTTCGGCGAGGGGGCGGGACCGTGCTGCTGGTCATCCGCCACCGCCCGACGAGGAGGGAGGTGCCTTCTGTGCGCACCCCCGGCCCGATCCGGGCTAAACCCGGGGGGAGGTGCGCGGCACAATCCGTGCCAAATTTTACGAGTTCGTCTGGCGATCAGCAGGCTGATATTTCCAGTCCATCTCTCAAGGATGAGCGCAGAGCAGAGCTCGCTGGCACTGCGCCGCGGCTTCGGATGTTCTCGCAGGCCACCGGTGTTCCTTTGACGCGTTCCGCAGGCACTGGATCGGCACGGGAAGTGACTGCAGCCGTGTTGTTCCGTTAGGCGCAGGCGATTTTTCTGAGTGCACTTACTCATACAGGTGAGGCGACGGACGCGGGCACGGGACGGGGGCTTCTGTGGGCCAGACGCCGGGGTATTATTGTCGCAGTCAAGTCTGTGTCAACAACGCTGCCCGTCCGAGGCCTAAGTAAAGATGCCCTGAATACGGTGGACCGGAACCAGCGGGAACCAGCGGGGACCAGCGGGGACCAGCGGGGTCGGCCCGCCGCTGGGCCTCCCACGCACCACGTGCAATCACAGGTAGCCGCGCACTCACAAAAGCACTGCGGGGACCAAAACTGACAGCAGTGTTGTCCGCGTTTGACTTATTTTTCTAATTTAGAAAAGCAAAGCTCTATAGACATTTCTGATGAGGACCACATTCGTAACATACGGTACATGGGTGCCGTAGGAGCAAGCATACTAATCTTTGAAGCAGCAAACATCTTTTATTGTTCTCTCGTTCTTTTGTTTCGGAATGAACCTCAGAGGTAGAACTCAAACGGAGAATGACAACGGATGCCGGAAGAGAGAGCGCATCCTGGCCGGGCTCCAGGACTCTTTCGTTATCGTGAAGGTCCTTTCTGACGTGCTGTCCCTGCCGTGTGTACGCAACGGTAGTCTATTTACCCATCGCACGTGGTTTTTCTCCCCGGATGTCCTCTACACCCCCGCCCACCCCTCATCGACACCGAGGGATGCTGCAAACACTTACCAAATATACGTTCCGGAAACTTTGATATTCTTTTTGCCGAAGCCCAAGCTCATCCCGTTTTGCGAATAAGTACGGTGCGCAAACGCAAGTTGTTGTTCTGATTCTCTGCTTATTGTTTGCAACTTCTTTCGTAAAAAGAACTACGAAATTCTTGCCACCATACGTTTGTTTAGGTTATAAAAGAAGTCTATCCCTCAAATTTCAAGTTTTCCTGTCAACGAAAAGTCAGCGAACACACTTCAGCACGAACAAATAAGCACTCAAAATAAGACTATCGGCTCGGCTCCTTTTCAGGCCAGGCTGAGAACCATCATACGCACGTTAAAATTCAAGCTGACCGTTTCTTTTCCCTTTTTTTTTGCGGAGCACCGTACATATACTTCGCCGTGTCATTACAGCCACCCCCGCAATGCAGTCACGGGCTCCGCGCACCGGAAGTGTACCGCTTGTGACAGGGATGTCCCCACCCAGGTGGGGAGGGGAGGGTGTCGGGACCAGGCGGGACATCCGCTAGCGCCGCCGCCGGACCGCCACGCGCAGGGCGACGCACAGCGACGCACAGCGCACCACTTCCTCCCACACCCTCCTATTACACGTGTGTGTCTGCTCAACTGCTCGGGGTCCTGATTATTCTCTCGCTCCGATGACTGATTTTGAATTCAAATTCCAGGTAAAACATCAAAAATTTTGTACAGATTCGGGTACAAATTTTGGAACTGTTTGTCCTCCTTTTCCCCTCTGCCGTCCGAAAGAAACCCTTCATCATTTCCCCGGGGCCAACCTTGACCCCCTCCGCGTCGGCACCCCCTGCAATTCTCTGCGACGATGCAACAAATTTCGTCACGGATGACCACTGTGTTGCCTGTGCGGTGCCGTCCCGGCCGTGCCGCGCCCGGCCGCCCGCGCGGGGTGCCTCCTTCCATTGATGTAATGGCGCGGAAATTTCGGAATTCGCTCTCCCTGTGCATTGTCACAGCTAACTCGGTGGGTTGTGCCGCTGTGGGGTGCCAGGCGGCCAAGTATATTGCAAAAAAAGAACATGGAGAGAAATAAATGAATGAAATCCTGCAGAAGGGAGTGAGGAGGGGTAGGGGGGGGGGGGGGGGTACCACGAAATTTTATCAAAAAATTACTCCCAGTCAAGGTAATTTCACAGCGTTGAGCCAGAGCGAGACTTTTCGGACGGCGATTTGGCAACGCGGACTGTTGAGTAGGCAGCGATATCTAACACTCTCAATCTGCCCGAATCCGCTGTCAACATTCGTGTCATACCCGACGCGCCACGTCGTCGGCAGCCGGCACACCTTCTCAGATCTAATTTTACAACTTTTGCCGCCGCTCCTGTGTCCGAATCAAAGCGAGCGGAAAATTGCCTCTGTGAACCGAACTGAATAAGTCTGACTTTGTCGCTTTGCCATAAAGTAGGAGGGGCACACTCTCACACTTCTCGTGGGAGGAGGAGACGGGGGAGGGTTCGGGGTCCGAAAATCAAAGCGGAATGTTGATGAAAAGGAGCGGCTTGCTTGCACTGGCCGCGGCGCGCGTAAGCGAATCACAACATGAATTCGGAAAAGGAACCGCAGAGCCGAGCATTTATCACGAGGTAGACTGCAAGTGTCGTGGAAATAGACAACCCCCCGCAGAGAAGAGAAAAATCAAAGTTGCGAAAAACATGAGAACAAACACGTTTTGCACGCGAACATGAAATTTTTGTGATTGGTTTTTCTCCTAAATGAAATGAAAATCAAGCGGAACAAAGGATGCGAGTAGCGATCACAAGGCACGGGAGCTGAGCACAGAAAAGAAAAGACTTTCTGGATATCAAAGATAAAGCTATAAATCTTGTCGTCCAGGACACGCAGCCCGGCCCAAGAATGCTCCATTGCATAGGAGACAGTATGGTCCCGAGGTATCGGCGGGGCCATCAGTGATCATATGCAGATTCCCAAGTCAAATGGTTTACTCCCGCCATTCTAATTAAGTAAGCACCGCAAATTCTCTGAACATCAACAGTTTCGACCGACGCCGAGGGTATTTTCACAGCGTTTCGGCTTCGTGTGGGGGAACCTCAAGTTCAAATTTGACACATCAATAGCCTGCCCAAAACAGGGGACCAAGATATCCATCTTTTATGCAGAATCTAGCCTCAGTCGTTTAATACATAAATGCGAAATTTTGGTTCAAGCGCACTGACCTTTTGCCTACCAACAGCCCACTTCAGGTTCCGAAAAGAAGAGTGAAAAAACCTTGTGAGCGTGTCTGAATGAAACTGGCGTGCTGCAGGTTACCGTTTGGTTTTAGGTGAAACGAAAGAAAGAACGGACCCAAGTGATGTACGAGGGCGCCTCTGGAAATTCGTCATTCGAATTGTAGGTGTCTGGCAAGCGGTGCCACCTGCACCTCCGACCGCACTGAGCACGGACCCCTGCAATGCGCTGACAAAATCTACATAATGTGAATGGAGGAAGGGCTATCAGCGGCCTCATCTTGGTGTCTCAAAAACAGATCACGTTACTAAAAATGCTGGGCCCCTGTTTAATTACCGGCCGGCCCAGCGCATCCCTTCATAAAAGGAGGAATCCCGTGGCGTTTCTTCTCAGAAGCGTCTTGAGCTGCGATAGCAATTTTAACGTGGTGGCCTTACTAACTTAGAAGTACAGTACAATCAATTGAATTCGGTTGCACTTTGTCGGCCTTCGAGCGAAGAGTAAGTTCAAGCAAGAGGTATGTAGAAGAACTGTGCTCCCGAAACGCTCCACCCCTATACTTTTCTCGCCCCCGACATACTCCGCCGCGGGGGAGGAGGAGACACCCTCGGGTCCAGCGCAGTGTCATCGCTCACGTCCGCCGCTCTGCCGCTATCTCGATCAGTGTTTGTTCTTGAACGCTTTATCACGAGATATCTCTTGTTTGCTTATAATTATCCCGCTGGCACGCACTTACCTGGTCCGCCAGTAGCGCTGTCCTACCCCGTCATTAGGCGCGCCCGCCCCCGGCCCCTGATTAGTGGAGCCAAAAAGTGTCACTCATACGTCTCGGCCGCGCACCGCCAGGGTCCGCCAGCACCGCCTTCTCGCGCGGCCCGCTCCAGAGATCCCCAGGGGGCTAATTTCCCTCCGGAATGCGTGGACACGTGTTCCACAAGGCGGCGGCGGTGCGTGGGCGCTGCCGGGCGCGGCCGGCCGCTGCTGCCGCGGGGCCCGCCGCGCGCGCACGCCCGCCGCGCAGGGGAGGTGTGCTTTTTTGTCGCGTTTGTTTGTATTTGGGCTGCGGCCTGTAATTAAAAGAGGAGCCCCGGGCCGGGCCGAGGGCGGCGGGCCGGGGGTGGCTGAGCCGGCCGGAGATGTGCGCCGCTCCGCCGCGCCGCCGCCCGCCGCGCCGCGTCCGCGATGAATGGCGGGGATCGGCCGCCCCCGGCGAGGACCGCCACGCACCGGACCTCTGCCAACACCGTTCCGGGTGAGCCACAACCGCTTTCGTAATTATTGCCCGAGAAAAATATACTGTTATGTTTTTGTTTCACCTGGTTCGTCATGCCTGCAAAAAAAAAATAACCTCTGGAAAATTGCTGGAAAACAAATTTGGAATGATATCATGTTGAACTTGGTGTGTATGTGTGTATGTGTGTGTGTGTCCACCCTCTCTGGGTCCGGCTGGTTGGATGCCTCAGCGAGCAGCCCAGCAAGGCGAGCGGGCCGCCAGCCTCCCAGGTGGCGCCCCGGCGTCATCTAAAATTCAGCTGCAAGGGTCACCCCGGGGACATTTTATAGTTTGGGGCCCGCGTGTACGGCTACCGTGTGACACCGGGGGACCTCCCAATGAGGCCCCCCGGCCTGTTATCTCCCAATTATGTTCCACAAGCTCCGCAGCCCCGCTAAGGGTCGCATGCGCCGCAGTTGGCCACGGGAGCCCCGCAGGAGGCGGCCGGTGGGTGGCGCTCCGTGGCGGTGACGTCACCGCCGGTGCTGCCAGGTCTCTCCCTCATCGTCCGGCCTCGCCTCTTTGACCTGTATTTTCCTATTCATTGCGCTGCTGGTGTCCTCAACAGCCTTCGTTGGATAAGCCTTCGAAGTATAGGCAATTTGCCGAACACGCAAAACAAACGGTAAGTTGGCCCAACAAATTCATGCGATGTTTTGGGGAAAAGCACGACATTCCGTTACGGCAAACTGAGAATTTTTTACATTTCCACAGATGCAACAGAAAATTTGTTGCCCCAACGAAATCAAATGTAACCTTAGTTCCCCTACCTAAATTTCATGCTTGTTCCTGAATCAAGGATGAAATTCACTGTGCCTACTTACTATTTTTCTCGTGATTAACATATTCCACATTATACATTCTGCACTGAATCCAGCTGCGTGGATTTGGCACAGCCTTGGCCACATCAGCTGATCTTGACGTTTACCGGTGCGTCTGGGGCGGCGACGACACGCAACGAAAGTGAAACTGATTGTAACACGGGTCTGCCTGGCTGCCGCGGCGGCCCCGACTCCCCCAACACGGCCGGACGGACAGACGGCGGGGGCTTGTCGGCACGTCAACCTCTACAGCGCAGCGCCGCAGCGCTCGGCGCAAGGTGTTTCCACGTCATTAGGCCTGCGAGTGGCGGAGAGACGGACGAGAGCTCCGTCCAAGTGTGAAGATGGTAGCGCAGCGCTCTGGGGCTCAAAGGGCTGGCCGATGAGGTGTAGGCATAGGCATCCCCGGCATGAAGGGCTGGCCGAGGTCTGGCCGAGGGCTGGCCGAGGGCTGGCCGAGGGCTGGCCGAGGGCTGGCCGAGGTCTGGCCGAGGGCTCGCCGAGGGCTGGCCGAGGGCTCACTGAGCCGCGCGACACTCTTCCTGTCAAACTAACGAGAGTCGGGGCGCCGCCGGAATGCGCCGTGATTGGGTGCTGTCCGCGCATAGTGTCCTCGCAGCATACACCTCGCAGCAGCCGTCTAGAGAGAGAGAGAGAGAGAGAGAGAGAGAGAGAGAGAGAGAGAGCGAAACAAATCAATTCTTGATTCGTGTTGACTTCGACAAACACCTGCGTCGTCACCTATGAGAGGAGCTATGCATTCGATCGCAAAAGAAGAAGAAAAAAAACAGGAAATCCTTCAAAGCTTATTTAACATTTTCCGAAAAATGGAAACTCTGGGGTGAAAATATGTTGATTAAAGAAGTCTATCGAGCTCGATTATATGGGGCAGCCACCTGCGGCAGGGCGGCGCGGTGATGGGCGGGAGGAGCCTTCCCACCGCCGTCACAGCGTGCCGGGGCCGCCCTCTGATGTCATCGGCTCTCATTGAGGGCGACGCTAAAAGTTGACCGCCGCCGCCGCCGCCCCCGCCACGCCTAAAAAAAAGGGAGAGGAGTGCGCCGACAGGTTGACAGAGGCACCGCCGCCACCGCCGGCCACCGCCGCCACGGAGACCAGCGCACCTTTGGTGACTGGGTCATAATATCGGCGGTTTACGACCTCAGCTCCGGGGAGGGACACCAGGGATGCCCCGGCAGCCCGGACCTCCGCCTCCGGCCGCCCCCGGCCGCCTCCGGGCCCTCAGAGGCCGACAAGTGCGAATGGCGCCTCGCCGGAGTAACAAAAGGGACGCGCCATCATCACCGTTTGCCGCGTGCCATTTCTGGTGGTGGGAATGTAAATAGCGAAAGCAGGTGAGTCAGGTGGCGTTGGCTGCCGCGGCAAGACCAGGAAAAGTAATCGGTCATAGAAAAATATTGAAATAAACTTCAAAAAAAAAAACATCGGCTGTATGCCGTAAGAGGAGGCGCAGAAGCAAAGCGGGAAGGGGGCAAATTATGGACATAAAAGGAGCCGACCTATCGATCATAATTGATTCTTCTCCTCAAAGACGGAGATGAAGGCTGTGTGTGTGTGTGTGTGTGTGTGCAGGTGCTGTCAAAACCCTCACTGACCCACATGGCGCAGTGCTCTATGGCGCAACCGGGCTCGTGAAACACACAAACCTAAACCCCATTTACATGATAAAAACGCACCGAAAAAATGATATGCGCCGACTAAAAACGTTTGCATGGCCGGGACGCTTTGGCTAATTACCTCCCGAGAGCACCAACCGCGCGGCCCCGGACAATAGCGCACCTCACAATGCGGCGCGGCCCGCTCGGGCCGCAGCCCCGCATTCACTTTAATTAATCACCAAAAGTACCGACCGGGAGGGCGGCGTACAAATTCTCTCTCCGGGCGCGCACCGGCGGCCGACTGGAGTTATTAATTCAATCGGGTTCCTCTGATTTTTCTTTCGCCGCTCGCCGCTTCGCAGACGACGACGAGCTGCCCGGGCTGCTCCCGGCCGCTCCCGGCGCCGCAAGGTCCCGCAGATCCCTGCCGCACACACAGCCAGCAACCCTTTATTTGGGGGCTACCGAGGATGACTAACTGCGGCCCGTCGTCTTGGGAGCGCGAGATTCTGGGCCGGAGATAAGGTGCGGGGCGGCCGCTGATAAGGGATCGCGAGGTGTGGCGATGCTGCGCGACGCTCCGCCGGGGCCGCCACCGGGGGGTCCCGGCCGTCTGCGCCGCCCCCGGCCGCCCCCAGCCGCACCCCGCCGCCCCCGGCCGCTACCGTACATGCTGCCGTGTACTTACGGTGCACATTGCAGGGCCGGCCCCGCGCCCCGCGTTACCTGCGGTTTCAGGACACTCCGGGCGATCGATTGAAATGCTATGGACGTCGGCACGTCGTCATCGCAGGGCGTCGTGACAGAGGAGCAGGAGTTCAGGGGTGGCCTCTGGGAAACTATAAGGCGTTCGGCGGTGATGGGCGAAACAGATAAGTGCGGCGAGGTCCTATCCCCTCTGGCCGTCGGACAAACGGCGCCAGACAGACAGAGTGGGGGGGGGGGGGGGAGGGGGGGCAGCGAGACGTACGGGAGGAGACTTGAGCCGCGCGCCTCTGGCTGTGTATCATAATGTCTACACGTGAGCGAGCGTCCTGAGAACGCTACAGATTCGCTCTGCGCTAAATCACCGGTTTATGCCGTGTTGATACGCCGTGTCCGTAACGACCCCGCAGCGGGAGAAATGCTCCAGTTCGGGTGACGTTTTGTTTGTTCGCCATAAAGCAAGAATTTATTGGTGGCGTTTTCGCAGGGGGCAGCGCAGTCCTCGCGCTGCGCGCTCAAAGTGTGTTATGATTAATTGAAACAATGCCACCCAAAAGTTTGCAACGGGCCGGCATACAAAGTCGGGTGTGGAGTGGACGCGCGGACGTGTCGGTCCCCATTCGCACGGGCTGCCGCCGCTGCCGGCACAGTCGGGGCGCGTTTCGGCCCAATTTGTCATCGACCCGGGCATTCACACCTTGCTGATATACAGAGAGGTCTAGAATACTGCTTCCCTGCCGGTGTTTAACACCTTATTTTTTGCTGATGTAGAAGGGAAAACACCTCAGAAACGAAAAAGGGAGCAAAAATGAATATAAATTCCCGCTGGTCTGCCGTGCCGGTTGGAATGCCCTGCTGGCCGTGGAGAGCAGCAGACTGACATGACCACGGACACGGCGCTAATTTGCTCGGCGGCGTCGTCACTCGCTAATGATATGCACGGCGGCAATTTGTTTCCTCAGGCGAAGGGTCAACATTGAAACTACAGTTAAAAAACGACAGTGCCCAAACTGTAGTTCCACTAGTAGTTTCATAATGTAGTTGCACCGTTACTAATGGGTAGTTAACCCGGAGCACTGAAGAATTTTTCTCCGGTGGAACTACAGTCTTGCCGCAGTATTTTTCTCCAGTGGAACCTCAGTCTTTACCGCTGTATTTTCGTCTTGTGAATCTACAGCTACAGTCTTGAGTGCAACAGCTACACGGAGATCCTTTCGCGCGGCTCGCCGGGCGCGCGGCCGCTGGTGTCGTCAGCAGCGCGGCCGCACACACAGCGTCCGTGACCCGCGCACCGACTTACTCCGCGTCATCCCTCTCCTGTCTTCAGCCGCCGCCGCGGTGCGCGCCATTCGAAAACGGCCATCGCCACGCGGCTCAGCACTGGTTTGCCTCTGTGTGGCCGATGTGCCGCGGCGTCATGCCGCCCCGGCGCCTTATCGTGCGGCGGGAGCCGCTCCCGGCAGACGCCGCGCTACCGCCGCACGCCGCACGCCGCACGCAGGCCGCACGCCCGCCGCACGCCCGCCGCACGCCCGGCGGCATTTGACCACGGCAGTCCCTCACGCGCTCCGCCTGTCCACTCGCTGCTGTTGCTGCTGACTCGCTGATTCTCGCGCACTTTGCAACCCGTTTGCCGACATACGCGGTCACGGCGAGGTCATCAATCGTGTGCTCCTGTGCAAGTGACCGGCGTAAATAAAAGATTTTGTTGATGTGTGTGTGTGGGGGGGGGGGGGGCTGCAGTGAGAACACTATGGTGGTGGTGTAGAGCTATGCACACGCTAGTGACTGCTGTGCCGCGCTTGCAGCGAAGGAGTTTCTGGGGCGCAGCCAGCGCGTACGACTCGCACCCGCAAGGCTGTGTGCCGCGTACACCTCGCGGCGGCTGTGTCCGTCGACGTCTCTGTCCCGCTGCAGCCTGGGAGTCCGCACCGTGTGTGTGTGTGTGTGTGTGTGAGAGAGAGAGAGAGAGAGAGAGAGAGAGAGAGAGAGACGCGGACGCAGCCGCCCGGGTGCGGCGCCTGTGATCTCATCGGCAGCCGAAACACGCGGCCAATCGCCCTCATCGCGCCGGCGGCCCAATCTCGCCGCCGCATCTTCGTGCAATTTCTTACACTTGCCGTGTCTTCCGCGCTTCCAGAATTTGTCTGCGGCATTCCCACACCGCGCGGCGCGAGATAAGGCGGCGCTCTTTGCGCAGCGGCGGCGGCGGCGCATCCTCTGCGAATACGGCCGAGAAGCAGTCACTTATCGGCACTTCTACTTATCGTCGCGGCAGTCTCGCCTTATTGGCAGAGTGCCGCTCGTTGACAGCCGAAGAGGATCCGCGCCGCGTCTCCCTGCTGCCGCGCCCGCGTTCAAGTCTCCGGGCGGCGGCCGGGTTGCCTGACCACACGGCGCCCCGCCGGCCCCGCAGCGGCGTCGGCGCAGTGCGCCTTGCGAGGTGGTCATGGTCGGAGGGCCGGCGAGGTCCGGGGGAGGCGAGGGGGTGATTATTCCATCACGGGGCAGCACACCTAGCGAGGTGCTACACGAGTTTACGACCTCAACAACCGCACGAGAGCGAGTTCAGCTCATGTGTATGAACGGGCCCCACTTCAGATGATCGACAGTGCCACATAAAAAAATAAAAGCAGAAGATGCGAGGAAAAGGGGCGAAGGGGGGAAGGGAATTTTTAAAGTAGATGCGCCTCTGCAACCTTTTGGTTTGTATCAAATTAGTGTCCAATTCCGTCGGGGGCCATGAAGGAGATGACTGTAATAACTCGGTGCACCCCTCCAAACAGCGCCGCCGCACGCGGCCGGTTATAGTACATCTGTTTCGTCGTAAAGCACACTCGAGTCGCGTTTCTAGGAGGTGGGGCCGCCATCCGGCGGCGGCGGGGCGTATCCGCGAAAGAAGCGGCGCAGCAGCACGGCAGGGCCTGTCCGGGGGAAATGCGGCATCGATGAACTTTTCTCCATAGGTTTTTTCCCCGGTCGCCTCCCGCATTTCCTGACATGTCCTGTCCGCCGCGCATCGGCAGCCGCTGCAGCCGCGGACACGGATGTGTCTTTACCATGCTGCCCTCGCGTAGCCCTCCGCGGCGGCCGCGTCCGGGGCGCTCTCGGCTGTCATCCCGCGGCGGCCGCTTGTTCGGACGCGGCCCGCGGGGTCGGCGGCATTCCGAGCGGCGGCGCACGGGCCGCAGCGGCCATAGCAATCAGCTGGGATACAGACATTCTGTGTGCCCCGGGAGTTTTTTTCCCTCCCCGACTCCCCCGTCGATATGATGAATGAACGTGATGGAGTACGTCCGCCGACTCCATTGACAGGCGGCCAGGACCCGCTGTTCCCATCGCGCGCCGCCGCCGCCGCGGCCCTTTTGCGAGGCTCGGCGCGCCGACGGAGTGGCGATTACCCCCAATAACGCCGTGTTTGTGGTGGAGAGACAACGACGCTTATGGCGGCCGGCATGCTGATTGGGGTGCAGGCAGCGGCCAGCGGCGGGGAGCAGGAGGCTTCTCCAGTGGTGCAGCGAGAGAGGCCGGCCGGGCTGACCGCTGCCGTGAGCCCCCGACTCTCCAAGCCGCGACGCTGGAGCCGCCGCTGGAGCCGCTGGACGGACGGGGCGGGACGCCTTCAATGGGCCGCGGTATTCACGCTGCTTCGCGGAGAGCAGCCATGCAGAGCCCGACGGCGGCGACTGGCGGAGGGACCGTGCGTAAGCTGTGCGCGATGGTAGCGTCAGTGCTGCCTGGAAAGTAGGCACGAAGTAGCCCAAACACACGCGGGTGTCAAGATTGTGCCTACCTCCGCCTGCCCACTAGGCAAACTATTGACAGCCGTGACAAGATGTTGCCGGTTAGGCAGGCGAAGGTATGCAGAACCTTGACACGTGAGTGTTTAGGCTACTCTTTGCATACTTTTCTGTCACGCTGGCGGCCGCGTTGCTGCGGAGACGTACATACCCCGTGCTCGAGCCCGTCCTCGGGCTGCCGGGACGCCTCTGACCGTCTCTGAGGCTCCACTCGCATAGGTGTGTGTTACGTGGTTTGGGGACGGGACGCGGTCCGCGGCGGCGGCTGCCTGCGGCTGCCTGCTGGACGCGCGAGAAGCAATTTGGATCGGCGGCGGTCTTTGCCGCCTGGCAGTCGAGTGCCGCGCCGTGCGTCCTTTATTTGCCGATCGCATTCCCCGGCGTGCGAGGCGGTGCAAGGCGCGACATGGCCGGCATGAGCGGCGGGGCGGCCGCGCGAACCCACGCAACAAGCAGCGACGCGGGGCGGAGGGGCGGCGGGCCGGGCTCGGCGCGGCTCGGCGCGGCTCGGCGCGAATCGGTCGCATTTTCACCTCGTTTACACCGCTTGTATTGAGTGGCGCGCCGAGCCGGCTTCGCCCTTGTTTATGGAGTGAACCGAGGCTCATACGGACAGCGGCGGCCGGCGGCCGGCGGCGCGGCGCGGAGAGGGGAAACGTGGAGGGGCTCTGCTGGAGAATAGAGCGACATGAGCAGAAAATTCAGCTTGCATTTGTTTGGTTGTTTTTTTTATTTTGTGTGTTTTTTTGGTATCAATGTGTGCTGAGATATAACGGGGTGACATATTCAGTTTCCATTGATGGTTTTACTTGCAAACGCAATACGTCGTGTGTCTTCGGTCCTTGGAGCCTCCGAACACCACTTTCCTTATTCCCTTGCAGCAAACTGAGAGCCAACGAGGAGCGCTGGCCAGGAGAGCGACAAGGGGCCGGACTAGGCAAACTCATCCGCCGACGAAAATAATTCATTAGGGGCATTACGGGGTTAAACATGGGCCGGCCGGCGTTCTCACCTCGTAAAAGCGCGGCGTACTCAAGTGTGATTATGACGCATTACCGTCCACCCAAATTGACCATCAAGCGGTAATGGGCTAGCGTCCACCGACAAACAACATAAACCTCGAGCTAATCAGGCTCCACGACATGACCCTTTTGGCCATTGTCTGCCGGACCTGCAGGGTATTACCGCCCTCGGGAGCCTCTTTAAGGGCGTCCGGGACGGCAATAAGGGTTGCTCTTGTTGCCGAGGGGGGAAGCGCCTGCGCCCGGCAGACCAGACGGCGGCCAAAGGCCGAAGCGCAGCCGCCGAAATCATATTGTGCACATCCGAGCTGCGGCCGAGTCACCGCCTAAGTGAGGACCACCCCTCCCCGGACCCCTTTTGCAATCCCTCTTTATGGCCCAGACGTACTTACTTCCGTTTCGGATGCTGTTTTTTAAAGCAAAGGTACAGGTAAATTGAAATTGAAAGTGACCCCAGGCCTCACGCCAGAGGTAAAAGGCCCTGCGAAACACTAGCTTTATAACCGTTGCTCAGATTGAGGATGCGCTCCATATATTTCGATTCATCCACGCGAAACGTACATTTTAATTCGTATAATAACAATGTTTGAGATTTATTCTGAGAGGGTATTTCAAACCTGTAATGGGAAGGGGAGGGGAGCGACAGAAGACAGGAGTAGAATGAGGTGTGAGGTAAGGGTAAGAGAAAGAAGGGGGGGGGGGGATCGAGTTTTTGGAGAGGTCCCATCGGAGGATGCACAAAAAGGGATTTGTCGGCTCCCTGTCAGGAGAAGTCAACCGCGATGCAGTTCAGTTTTTGCGAGGTTTGGCCGGGTGTGATCTGTCACGAAGGTATTATACAGCATGTGCCGAGCCAGATCCAGGATGCACTGCAACGAGTCGAGATGAAAGAGACTTTTCCAAAAGATGAGTTTCTCATGTGTCTGGTTCCTGACACTATTTTGTCGATCAAGAACGCCATACCTTAACACACGTTTGGAGGGTCTTGACAAACACTGATGTTCAATTTTTCTACTGGATCTACAGTGTACTATGACGAGCAGGGCGCCTGAAAAGGCACTTCCAGCTTTTCTTTTCAGCCCCTCGTGGCTTCACATTCGGCAGCGCAGTGCGAATACATCGCTCGGACATTCTTACTCCCCGACAATGTGAAACAGCAGGCTCGCACTAATCATCTCCTGGCAGCGTGTGCTGGCTGCCCGCCGCTGCCCGCCGCTGCGCACTCACTCATCCCTTTGACGCTAAAGGCCGGAATGGTGTGAACGCCGAGCGAATGCCAAATGCCACCCGGGGGCAGTCGCGTGTGTGAGCCGCGCCGACCGGCCGGAGCCGAAAAGGAAACGAACTCAGTCAAAACGGTCACAGCTGACACCAAGTTCAGGCATTAATGCGCCCATGTGGGCGGGCAGTCTCCTTGTGGGTACCTCCTGTTTCTCCATTCACCTACAATTGATTCAAGAGTCCCAGTAATGTTGTTGTTGTGGGCTTGTGTGAGTGTATTATTCGCAGGCTGGAAGTGCTTGCTCATAAAAAGGAAACAGAAAAGGAAAACGAAGGTGTCAAACCACGTGTCACAGTAGATGGATGGGAGCGGGCGTCACACCACCATATATGTGTGAAGGAACGCTCCAAAGGCTGTTGGGCCGCGGGGAAATAACCTCACACCGCCCGTGAGATGCCACAACGTCTGGCGCGGGCACGCACACACGCTCACACAGACATGACCCACACTTTGAATTTCGCCGAGTCTTCTCGAACACTTGTCCACGTTTTGTGGCAAGGGAAAATGCGTCCAAAAAATGGAAAAGAGAACAAATGTTGCACTCCCGCTGAAATCATGGGACAACAAGTAGCCGGCCTACCAACCAAAGGAAAGACCTCATTGCAGCAGAAAAAAATAATTAATATTATTTTTTCACGACATTTTTTTCCCGAGGGACAATTTTTGTGGGTGGTCTCTCGAATTAACTTCCGGTGCGGAAGATGCTTGCCAAGGTGTGGTAATAGTTGTCTCCCCAACAGAAGGTCACGCGATGGCTGCAGACACAGCGAGCCGCCCCCAGAATCTGCCGGCCGGAAAGGGTTCCTCCTTTCTCGGTGTTTTTCGTCACATTTCCCTCGTGTTTGTTTCTCACAGCTCGGCCGGTGGCAAGGGCTCTGGGCTGGCGTGCCGCAGCCTGGCGGCGCCGGCTCGGAGCGCCCTGCCAGGCCCCGCTGCTGTCGCGGACCCCTGTGCAAACTCCGCTTGGTTTGCCTGGCTTTGTTTTGACTGTTTATTGGCGGGGGCGGGCCTTCGGCTGCCTGCCTGACCGGGGTGCCGCCGGAGCGCCTCCCGACGGGGCGGCCCCGGCGGCGGCCCGGCCTAGCAGGCGGCCCACAGGAAACAATACAGCCTCCACCCGGGTGGTCCACAGACAGTCAGTCCCATAGCAACCCCTCTTCCTGACCCACTGACACCGAAATCACATCTAGACTGAGGGTCGGTCGGGGGGGCAAGGAAAAAATGAAAGTGATTACTTTCTCGGGCGTCCGGGGCGTGGGACTCGGCGGCACCGGGCCTGGTTAGGGCGGCTTTGTTTCAACATTTACCGACGGGCGCGGCCGCTGCTGCCGCTGCGCAGCCACGGCACCGCCGCCGCGGGGGCGGCTGGCTGGGCGGGCCCTAACGCGATTGGCTACGGCGCGACCCCCGACAGTCGCTACCGGAAAACGCGCCGGCTAGAGGGTGTCTATAGGGTGAACGGAAGGAGCTCGTTGGCCGGTCCCCCGCCGGTCCCCCGCCGGGACCCCCCGGGACCCCCAGACCCCCCGGAACCCCCGCCCCGACTCCTGATAAGGCGGAGATGAGTGCGGGAACCCGAGGTAGCCGGCACAGGCCGGCGCAGCGCGACGCCTTACGCAAAATAGCGGCCGAGACAATAACATATATCTCCTCCCTGAAGTGATGGTTCCTCCTACCGTCCGACTAACTAACCGGCTGCGACGGGGCGGCGCGGCCCGCGGCCGGCCGGGCGCCACTAAATCCTGGCCTCATCCTCTCCTCCGTTATCATTTTCATTAACGAACTCCCCTCTCTGTGTGATCTCACGGCTCGCGGCGGAGCGGTGCCAGCCCGGGTCCCACCGGTGTCCGGTCGGCCCCGGCGGGCGGTGCCGTGCCGCGACACTTGCGACACCGCGGCCGACCGCGGCGGGCACACGGCGAAAGATCCGTCATCAAAGAAGAAAATAGCGGAAGGCCGTTCGCCGGGGCGGCGGCATCTGCAAAAGTGCCGCGGCCAGCAGCGGCAGCAGCAGCGGCAGCAGCCGCGGGCCACGGAGGAGGGCGGCACACACGTGATGCAGGCGGCCGGCCCGGAGGCCGGAGGAGCGGAGGCGCGGTCAGCCCGCTCCGCTCGGAACTGCGTCGGCAGCAGCTGCCTCTTTCACTTGTCCGCTCGTGCCAGACAGGTGCGAGAGGACCTCCAGCTGCCCTTTGCATCTCCCCCTCCCTCCCCTCCCCGTTCCCGGCCCGTGGCCCGCAGCCGCCCCATTCTGCGCCGGGCTGCCGTGGGCCCCGCTCTGTCGAAACGGGCGATCTCCTTCCATATATAATGTGCCATTTTCTCCGTGCCGCCGCCGCCGCCGCCGCCGCCCGTCCCCTCGGCCCGCCCGCCGCCGGGAGGCTAGGCAACCCTCGCTGCTCCGGGGCTTCATGAAGTGTGTCACTCGCGGCGGCACCTAATGAGCAGGAGCCGGGCCTTATTAAGCAATTAACGCACGACCCGCTCTCCGATCCTTGCCCCCGGTCCTCTCCTATATAATCCTCTCCCTTGATCTTCCCTCCCGATCCTCTACCCCGATCCTCTCCCTTGTTCCTCTCACTGTCGATCATCTCTCCCAATCCTCTCCCCCGGTCCTCCCCTTCGATCTTCGGTCCCGATCCTCTCTAGATCCCTCCCGTGATCCTCTCCTCTGGCTCTCCCCCCGATCCTCTTCCCCGATCCCGGACCCACCCCCGTGACCAGCCCTCTCCACCCGCTCCTCTCCCCCGAGTGGGGACGCCGCGCGCGACAAACCATCATTCCCCGCGGCGATGTCGTTTCGTCTTTACTGCGTCGCCCTGACGCCCATTGCTGCCAACTCTGTCATCAGCGCCGGCCGGGTCGTAATGCTGGTAGATTGAACAGTGCTGCCAGCCGTGACGCGGCGGGCGGCGGCTGCGACCCCCGCGCTGCCGCCGGCGCCGCCAGCCCGCCGTGCCGCCCCGCTTGGCGCCGGGCCTCGTGTCGCCGCCGCCGCTCGCCAAAGTTTTGTCCACAAAGAAAGATATCGTGGTGACACCGGAGCGCGGTTGTAATTATAGCCGTGCGACACCCGGACCTGACACTCTTACACACGTGGGGGATGGGGGGGCGCGGGCCGTGCGGCCGCTGAGGTGAGGGTCGTGACGACTTCGCGGAACTGTCGGACCCCCTGACCGACCGGGCCGGACCGGGCCGGGCCGGATCGCAGCCCCCGATACCCTGCCGATGCCGTGTCAGGGCGCCGCGGGGGTGCGGCCGGCCGGGCCGGGCGTCGCTCCCCGATAGGATCGCCGTGCGGATTAGCACGCGGGCGGAGTGGTGCCGCAGCGGGCGGGCCCCACGCGGCCGCAGGCTCCGCAGGCTGCGCAGGGCACGCGCGCGCGTCTGCGAGGTGCGGGGCAGGGGGTGGACGCCGGCGGAGTGGAGGACGCCGCCGAGGAGGAGGAGGCCGTCGGAGCGGAGGCCACCGGGGCGCAGTGCGGTGCAGAGGGCACCGCAGCAACACTGGAGTATGAGTGTCTATACCGCCTTTCTCCAGAGTGGCAACCGTTAGTGACCGCCCGCGTCAACCACTTTGCGGAGCCCGAATAGGCATTCCCAAGGAGGCTTGAGAACGGAAGTAGAACAAGAATAATACATCCCGATCGGCGGAAGCGGATGGTATGAGAAATTGTACAGTGGCTCACGTGAGATTTCTCATACTACACGCTTCCGCCCCGGAAGGTTTTTTCCGCTCTCGAGCCTCGTTGGAAATGTGTATAGAACGACACGGTGGCGATCTGTCCCGCGAGTGACCGTATCAAATTGTCGTGAGTGTCTATGGTGAGTTTCTATAGTGGTCGGCTTGTGGCGTGGCGTTCCGTGCCAGACTGCTGCGCTGTACCCCGACGCCCCTGCCCTGCCCCCTTCCTGAGCGATCACCCAGGGGGTGCCACACGTGCGCCAATCGGGAACGTGTTAAAACGGCAATGTTTCGCCTCCTCACAGCGTGTTGTGGTCGGAAACAGGACCTCCCGAGAGCGAGAAGGAAGAGGATAAGGAACATCTTGCGGGCAACCCCCCGTCACACGAGGAACAAAGACAGGCGGACAATCCGAGAGCGGCGGGTCAGCGGGGGGCTGATGGGACAGGCGCCGGCGCCAGCGGCGCAGCATGACCCCGGCCGAGGCGCCACAATCTGATGAGGTGTCGGGTGATTTGTTTCCGCAAACGGCTCGTGTCGCGTCTCACTCATCGGCGCGGGCTGCGGGACGGCGGGACGCCACGCCCCGCCGGTTACACCGTGACGAGGTTTGCGTCACCTCCGCCGCTGCGAGCGGCACAGCGGCACGGCGGCGCGGTATGCGCGCGGCACGAAGGGCGCAAAACTCGCCTCATAAAGTCTGCGCCGCTCCCGGGAATGCCTGCGACAGACAAGGACAGAGAAATCCATCACGCGCGGAAGGTCGGGCGGGCAGCAGGCCGGCCGGCCGGGGAGCGACGCGAGGATGATTGTCGCCTGCTCCTGTTTCCTCGCCTCGCCGCACTACCGGCTGCCCGCGTGCGTGTTGCCGTCCTTGTCGCTCCCTGCGGTCGCGGCCGTCGGTGCGAGGGAGACAGGGCGCAGGGTGGCGGCGCGGCGGACGCAGCCGCACCCGAAGAATCCAGCGGCGACGGCGCATCGTTTGTGCACGCGGGCCGCCGCCCCGCCGCCGCCCCGCCGCCCCGCCGCTCGGCCCGTCCGCCGCCCCAAAAGCAGATAGTTATCACCCCGGGAGTGGCAAATTTGCCGTCGCCGGTCTCGGCGGGCTGATGGGTGGCGGCCAGTGCCACAGAGGCCTTGGCTGCCTTGGCTGCTTCGGCCGGGGCGGCGGCAGCTGGGTCCAGGCCGCCGCTGCTGGACTCGCCTCTAATCGTCATTGCATCTCCGACAAGATTGTGCGATTTTGAAAATCTGCGGTATTCACGAAATCGGCGTTTTAAAAAAAAAAACATGGAAGAAAAGAGTTAAGAGAGTGTAGAGCTTGGGGTCGGAGGTAACATGTTTCCCACCACACCAAGCAGCAGCAACAAAATATTTTTGAAAAATGTTTGTTCAGAAAAATGACCTAACGGAGAGCCGTTTCAGACTGAAGGGTTGTGATGTGCGATTCCAGCAATCTAAATATGTATTACCATAATTGATGGCGCCGCACTTGCGTGCAGACAGGCAGGCAGCCCGGGCAGAGCAGGGCAGAGCAGGGCAGAGCAGGGCAGCGTTTGAAAAGGTTTTCAGACTCGTCTCGTTCTGACATCCCACCCCGCCACATGGGGGATCATGCATGATAGCGGCCCCAGCGGCCGACCGGGCAAAACGGCTCTCATCCTCCATTATACAGGCCATCGGCCGCGGCGCTGGGGTCTTCTCATGTTCCTACAAAGGGGCGTAACGGACGGACTCTGCGTGAGCCGGGCTGAAACTCTCATACCGGCTGCAGCAGCGGCGCGAGCGGTCACTCTAGAGGGACCTGTCATCGCCGCGTGACGTTTGCTAGCCGGAAGCTACGGCCGCCCCTTTCGTGTCGATTTGCATAATTACAACCATCGTCGCCTCGGGAGGGCAAGTCGGAGGGCGGGGAGGGGGCGGAGAGGGGGCTGGGGCTCGGAGGCGAACGCCACTCGCCCCGTCCGCACCCGTCCCGTGCCATACCGCTTCCAGAGAATCTGACACCGGAGAGAAATGGAAAAGAAAACGTCGTCGGGAACGAAATAAACACCGCGCTCGGTGTATGAAAAATCGCCGTGCCGTTTCCGGCGACCCCGGAGGTCCGACGGCGAAGCGAGACGGTCGGGCGCTTCTCCGCTCGCTGTGGGAGACTTCTGTTCGCGTTTGTCGGCCTCCGTTCCCGTCGCGCCGTTCACCGGCAACACCAACCGCGGCGACAATCACACCGGGCACCGCGCCGCGCCAGGAGAGAAGTGTGTTGTCGTGAGCCCCTCTCCGTCTCACAGCCGCGCCCGTGCCGAGGCCCGCCGAGGAAGACAAGGACAGACAGAGGGAGCCGCCCGGCATGATCCAGGTACGCTGCGCCAGGCTGCGCCCCCTCTCTGACCCCCAGCGCCCCGCACTCGCCCGAGGGGGCAGCCGCCGCCCCGTCCATACCAATACTTACACGCCGATTTAAATCACGGTTTTAAAGGCCTTCAAATTTTGACGGCGGCTCGTGGCTGACGGCGTGCGCTCCGCGATTTCTCATAGTGTACCACTTGTGTGTGTCCGCTTCCGCGTATGCGGTACAGGGCCTACTTCTGACTTTGTTGTTTGAAAATACACACGGATTATGTTCTGCGGAGCTGATGCCAGGAGTGGCGAAACTCTCTGCACGCACAGGCACCTGCGCTGCGCGCGCTCAACGACGCCCTGAGGTCGCTGACGACATACGAGGGCGCGCCCGAGACGTACCCGTCGTACACGGCCTGGTCGGAGGCGCCGCCTCCCGCCGCCCAGCCGCGTGCCAACGCAGAGGTGACGGCGGCAGCGTCTTCCGTCGCCGGCGCGGCCCCGAGCCCCGCCCGGCCCTCACGTCCAGCTTCTGCGTCCCCCAGGATGGCAGAGCGCGGTCCGCTGACCCGGACCTGGACCCGGGCCGCGGGCTGTACCGCGTGGAAGAGCAGGACGAGGGCTGGACCTCCAGCAGCAGCGGCGGCCGCGGCAGCCGCCTGCAGGACGGCTCCGAGGACACGGTCACCGTCAGCGACAGCGAGGACGACGGCGGGGACCGCTTCGAGGACGCTGACAACTACCTGTCGCCGAGGCAGGCATCGTCGCCGCTCCGCGGGTACTACCACGCCCCCGCCGCCACCGTCGTGAAGCGGGCCGCCGTCCCGCTCGTACATCCCGACACCGTGACCAAGGTACCTTAGGGGCCGTCCACAAATGACGTCATTTTTACCCGTTCCTCCCCAACCCACGGGGATAACCTAACCCTCCCATGCCCCGACCCCCGCCCCGATAGCGTGACGTCATTTGTGAGCAGACCCTTGTTTGGGGCCCCGCGCCAGTGCAGCAGTCGGTGACACACCCACTCCACCTCCTCCCCCCAGAAGGCGGTCAAGTGCGGCCGACTGGACAAGAGCGCTGGCCACCGGGGATCCTTCTACAGGAGGATGGGCGCCGGGGACGTGGCCGTCGACGATGAGGACAGCGACGACGAGCCCCTGGCCGAGGAGCTGGGGATGCACCGACGACAACTGGGGAGGTCCAAGTCCGACACCGCCCCCGACCGCCAGTGCCAGCGGCCGTCCGAGTCCTGGTCCACGGGGGACATCCCTCGGAGCGCCCGGAGGGAGGCGTACGTTGCCTCCAGCTGGTGCAGGACTACCTCCGGCAGGCAAGGCATCATTTCGTTGTCCCGCGGCGTCCATAGGACCTTCACGGTGCGGTCGCCGAGGGCGGTGTCCGCGCGGCAGCACCATCCCGACGAGGACAACGGGGACCTGCCGCTGCTGACGGACGAGGACGGCCAGCCCATCACCGTGCGCCGCGTGCGCACCGCGCTGCTCCGCCTCAAGGACATCATCCGCACCGAGCAGGACGACGACGACGTGGACCTGGAGAGCGCCGCCATCACGCCCAGGCGAGGACAGCCGCCGGCACACCCGGGGCCGCGCCGCCGCGCCGCCGCACCGCCCACCGCCCACCGCCCGGCTCGAGTCTGTCAATTTTGGGGGTAATTTTAGTGCAGGACGGAAAAAGGGGTACGGCGAGTGGCTCCGGGGCAAAGAGAGGCAGGAAGAGTGGCGGCGGCGCGCCGAGCGGCAGGCCAAGGAGGCGCAGGCGCAGCGGGACCGGGAGGAGGCCGAGCGGCAGCGGCAGCGGGAGCTGGACCAGGAGCTCAACTTCCTCTCCTGGAGACAGGTGGGTGCGCGGCGGCGCGGCGGCGGCGGTGCACGCGCCACTGCAAGCCCACCGAAAAGTACACTGCGGCCACGTATTCTCTTTTCCATTCCTCCAGAAAAAGGCCGAACTGTCCAGAAAGGCGAAGCAAGAAGAAGAGGAGAGGAAACGGCGCGAGGAGGCTGAGCAGGAAGCGAGTGAGAAGCTGAAGGGGGAGAGAAGGGAGAAGGCGAATATGACTGTCGCCAAGTGGATGGAGGAGAAGAAGAAGCGGGCGCTCGGTACTCGCGGCAGACCAGGACCAGGATGCTGCACCGCTAGGACATGGCGACATTTTTCTGCGCTGTTTCAGAAAAGCTGGCCAAGGAAGAGGAATCGCGGAGGGAGAGAGAACGGAACACGGAAATGAAGAGGCAGTTAGCGGAAGAGGCGTACGAGAAATGGCTGGAGAGGCTCAGAGAGGTCCCTCGCGGTGAGCTAGGAACAGCGCGCCCCGTTTGTTTCAAATAGTTGCATTGAATGTCTGCGCGTTGGCCTGGAGTGACATTGGGTTCGGCTGCTGGTTTGTCTGGCCGAGGAGCGGGCGGAGCGGGTGGAGTGTGAGCCGCAGTCGAATCACTTTGCCCACTCGCGCGCCAACTACAATTTATTGGGTTTTGAACCCGCCCCCCAGGCGCCCCCCGCCCACGCGCTCCGCAGCCTCCTGCCCGCACCGACTCCGCCCCTTTATTTGCACCGCGGCGTCGCTATTTACACTGCGTCATACCGAGAAACAAGAGAGGGCGGCGGGGGCGCGCGCCTATCGTTCCTCGTTAGGGATGAGAAAGTGTTGCACGCGAAGCCACTGGTGCGGGGCGGGGCGGGGCGGGGCGGGGCGCTGGGGCGGCGGGCGGACCCTCCCAGTTCGTCGGGGTCCTTCATTACTTATGCCGGGCTGCGCTGCGGCCGGCCGGCCGGCCTGCGGCCCGGGCTCTGGCCTATACGTGTCGGCGCGTTATTGATTCCCGTGGTCAGCGGCCCAGACCACCGGACACCTAATATTTCATCTCTTCGATTAGCTATCAGGAGGTGATGTGATATCCAACCCCTTTGACCCTATAACAGCCGGGGACTGCTGGCGTGGGCCCGCCACTATCACGCACGAGGGAGGAATATGCTAAGGGCGGCCAGCCGGTAGCCCGGGGGGAGGGGCTCCGCCGGAATATTCGGATTACACTGCCAAACACCGTTTACGACGCGGGGAGCAAGGGCCGATGTACGCGGAGAGCCTGTTGTACTCGGTACCTACATGTGTAGCAGGTATTATGGTCACTAAAATGCAAAACATTTTCAGTCTTTTGAGTATTTTAGGTCCGCCATTAATAGCTTGGTCCGAAAAGTCGTGATTTCTATCATTTTATGAAGATAGTACTGAAGTATTACAGGACAAATTGTCCGGGTTGCTGCTGGAGTGATTCGGCCCTCGGCGGGGGGCGTGGAAGGGGAAAATATCATTAGTGTCGTCACGACCTCGAAGTGTGTGTAAAAGGTCCATAACGTCTGCCATTGGCTGCTATAAGGAAAATTCGTGTGGCCCCCTTGCTTGAATATACAGTACACGGAAAAGAGAAGTAGTTCAGGATGGATCCGCTTACGACTAAAGCCCCATAAAATGACAGCCTACTGAAACCAGTCGCTGCTTCGGTGCGCCGTTGTTGCAGACGCCGTGTACGTCAACCCGGAGCCGTGGGTGGACATCGTCCCCCCGCCGGACGAGGGGGGCGCGGCGCTGCGCGCGGGGGCGCGCAGGAGGAAGAGCAGGGCCAGGTGAGCGGGGGCTGTGGCAGCACCACCCCGCCCGCCCCGGGGCCCGGCTCCCCGCGGAGCGGCCGCTTTCAGGAAAGCTCTCTCGGTCCAGGTGCAAGCGCTGCCGCATGCAGCGGCTCCTGCAGTCGGCCGAGCGGCTCTCGAGGCCGGCGACCTGCCCGCCGGGGCCGCCGGCGCGCTGCCCGGCTCACGGTCAGCCGAGTTTCTCATACCGGAGCCACGGCCACGGCTTCCGCCCCTAGGCCCCGTTTGGTGATGCATATGGTGTCGCAGAGCGGCGGCAGCGCTGCGCGTCCAGCGAACGGGGCGGCGCGGGCGACAACCCGAAGCAGGTCCCCGTCGGCGGCCAGCAGGACAGGGGGCGGCCCGGGGCCGTCTTCGCCAGGACCAGCCCACTCGGCGGCTCACAGTAAGAAAGGCGAAGAGAGTCCGACCTCCGCTCTCTGTTTGGCACCTCTCCGGAGAACGGTACGGTACTGTCGCAACAGGCGCAGGCTTCCTGCACTGTGAAGCAAAGGGCGGCGTCCGCGGTCCGTCGCCCACTGGCTAAAAACGTAAAAACACATCGCCCCTTCCTAAAGCGTCGCCCGAAGGGCAACATCTTAAAAGATGGCAGTAGAGGAAAGGCGCTGACAAAATTGAACCCTTAGTTTTAATTAATGGTATTTTCTCGTATGGTGGCGGGTTCGGGATGGGGAGGTTTCACATAGAGTGCTTTATTCTATCGATTTGGATCATAGTGTGTCCGTGTTTCAATGTCCACCAAGGATGCCAACAAAGTAATTAAATTCTATTTATAAAAGTATTACTCACGTCAGGTGCCACTACTCCTCACGATGAACGCCCTAAATTGAAATCAGCAAAGTATTACATTTTCCATAGCACCTTCCTCTCATTAGAGAGTCGACCTTAGCGAGTACCATCGCAATTGAATACTTAAACTTGTTGCAGTTTCCTTGTTAATATTTTTTAAATCATAATTTTTTTATTTCATTGCGTAGGCACGAGATTTCCCAGGTACGCCGCCCCCAGAATCGCGGCAGCAAGGTGCCCCTGGCAGCGGCGGCGGCAAGGAGCTGAGCGCCCCCACCGCTGCTGCTGTGCCCTGCGCTGCCGTGCGGCGGACTTCCCATCCGGCGTCTGCGGCGGCGGCCGCGCGGCACACGCCTCCCACCGCTTATCGGGGCTGCACGGGCGCTCGAAACTACCCGGCGGCCGAGAGAAAAAAGCACGGAGAGGCCGGCCCGATCCGGCAGCGCGCGGCCAAAAGAAATAAAGCGATGAGAGGCGACTTGTGCGGCCGCCAAGACCTTGACCACCTAGCAATCTCAAATCACATGCCATTTTTTTTCTGCTCCCCTCCCCCTTCGGTCGTTTTCGCAATGTAATAACCAACCCTTCTCTTTCGGCAACATCGTCATTTTGTGTGCGGAGATTGAATAAACGAATTAGAGCGAGATAGAGAGAATAAAGTGAGAGACAGAGACAGAGAGGGGAAACGGTAGGAACGAGAGCGGGGAGGGGCAGAGCGGGGAAGAGAATGAGGTATAAATATGGCGTGTGTCGTGGCTCGAGGGAGGGAAGGGACATTCTCGGGCTATAATTTTATCAGTGGGGCGCTTTCCCATAATGATCAGGTCACCGCGAATCCTCATGTTCCTTATGCGATCGATCCCGTGTGCGAGTGAGAGAGCGAAAGAGAGAGATAATGTGAGAGAAAGAGACGGAGAGATACAGAGGGGAAGGGGGAGTAAGAGAGGAAGGTAGATTGTGAGTGTGTGTGTGTTCAGAATGGCGAAAAAACAAGGAGCTGTGCTTATCGAGTATATCGTGTCCCCCTCCCGCGGCCCGGCCGCTCGCATGATGTGCTCTAATTATTTTAAATCTCGGCTCCCGCCGCGACGCGCACCGCCTTGTCCCATATCCGTAACCGCTACTGCCCATTACGCGGAAATCAAAACGCACTGCCTGCCATGGGAGGCGTGGGGCCGGCAGGCACCGAGGCCGGCCCGTCCTCGGCTCCCTTGCGGCTTCCGCGCGGCTCGGCTCGGTAAATCAGGAGAAATAAAACTCGCGCGGCTCTTTTAATTAAATGCCCGCCGGCCGGCAGCCCCGGCGGCCCCGTGAGTCACCGGCCGGCCGCACCACTTTTATCGCGCTGCTCGGCGCCCTTCTGTCGCGTGACGGGCCTCGACGTAGGTGGCATGCGGGCCGGCCGGCAGCGTTCGTCCGCCGTGCACACCGCAAGGCACGCTGCAAGGCGCGGGAGCATCCATCCAGACTTTTCGGAAGGGGTCATGTCACTTTTTTTTCCTACTTACAGGCTTTGAAAGTCTCCTACGGTCCTTCGGGGAGGGTCATGACCCCCTGACCTCCCCTCTGGATACGCGCCTTGGAAGGGAGGGTGGAAGTGAGGACATAAGGGTTCACGCCCCTGTACATAGTACAGGGGCGCCCTTCCGAACGTCCTGATAGCCGCCTAAAAATTGGGCAAACGAATATGCCGTGCAGCCTGTGAGGAGGCAAAAATGATGACTTATTATGACCCGCTCCACAAACCCCAGCCAGCTACGACGTGGCCGGCACGTCGTGTAGCACGCCGCGGCCGCGGCCGCGGTGGCGCCCCGCAGCACACGGCTTGCAGGGGGAGGCGGTCCAGATACTGCGGCCGCTCTTCGCCCGACTCTTTGCCCCCGTGTTTTCTTATGCGCCGCCGAGGCCGTTGCCGCCTTGCAAAATAAAGAAGGGCCTCCGTCTGCTTCACTATAATTTGCGAACGTGGACAGGCATTTATCGGCGGTGGGCGGGTCCCGGGGGCGGGCGCTCGGGGGCGGGCGCTCGGGGGCGGGCGGTGGCAGCCCTGCCCGGTAGCCGGCGGCGCGCGCGGCCGCTGCAGCGCTGATACTGCCGGTAGCTGGCCGGCTCCCAGGCGGCGACATACCACCTCGAGGCTGCACGTGCGAAGCGCCGAACAGGGGCGGTAGGGATGATAGCGGTACATAGACACAATCGTATAAATGAGCCGAGGTTTTTGAATAGAGAGCACGATGTCTTCACGGTTTCGTCGAGAGAGCCGCGATCTGCGCATAGCGCCTGCCGGGTAGGCCACCGCGGCGTCTGTGCGCGCGCGAACCTTGCGGGCCGGCCTACCCCGCCACCCGCAGGCGCTCGCGAGGACGTGAAACTCGGTCTCCGCGCGGAAGACGCGTCGGTCCGGCGTCGGGCCCGGGGCACTCCTGCAGCAGGCCCGGCAGGCCCCCGCAGCCCCCCGCAGCCCCGGGGGCCCGGGGGCCTCCCGAACTGCAGCGCCGCCCGACCCGGCTGCGGCGCGGTGCAGCAAAAACTTTGACGGCGAAAAACAAAGTCGGAATGAATCAATACCGCTATAAACATCTCAACTCGAGATGCGCCGCGGCGCTGCCTGCCGCTCGGTGCGGTGGCCGCCGGCCGGCAGTAGGTGGGGCCGCAGACGACGTACGGGGGAGCACCGCAGCGCAGGCATTTGACAGAGTACGCGCCGCCATATTTTTTTCCATAAACCATTTCGGTAGGAATACGACGGGAATGAGACCGCTTCATCACGGAGAGCGGCGCAGGACTTGTCCAGGATCTATGGCCCCGGCCTGAAAGTTACCCCCGGCCTCGGCGAGCGCAGCTTCCCCGGACTTGTGCAGTCTCAGGACGGTTTCTGACCACACAGGCTACTGTGGTTGATGTGGGTACAAGTATGTCGGGAACCCTCAAGTACTCGCCGAACACTTTGTGCATACATAATCCCCCATTTACTCCATTTTTTTTAGGTTTTTACAACTTTTACATAAACATGTAAAGCAGATCGTGAAAATAAATCGAACATGAGTGCATAAGCCGTGCATGTTTGCGTGGAATCTGTTTATATCAATGTACTAAAATTGTACACAACTATAGTGTGCCTGCGCGTGGCTGAAATTATCACTTGTGTGGGCTGCCTCCATACATATTTTAGGTCCATAATTTCAACACCACCCCTCCCCCTACTCTCACGTATGTTTTGGAATTTTGCATTCGAGGCAGGGTCTCCCCTCGAAGGGTATGCTTGGTATTCTTGGTACGCCCTTCAGGTATTCTCGAGGTATTCTTATCGTAGTTTTGGGAAAGTATTCTCAAACTTGCAGCTCGCCAAAAAAAATTAGACATTTTGACCCTTTCTCCACAAAAATGCAAGGGCATTTCGAGAGTTTTCTTACAAGTATTCCCAAGCATTCTTGACGAGAATATATTCTTGGTCTAGAGATTTTCGAAGTTGCAGACTCTTCTCCCTGGCGAACAGTCTACAGAGGTGTGAGGCGGGCAGCCCGCAGCCCCTCGCTTGGGCCGCATTCTCCCCGCACGACTCGGCTGTACGACCGGAGTTCACATGTTCCCCCGCGGCGGCGGCGTCCGGCCCGGTCTGACTCAGAGGCGCCACTCGGCGAGCAGTAGCCGGCTCACTCCGAACACGGCCTCACGTGTCTCTGTCGCACTCGTGCGGGGTGCTCCACAAGAGAGCGAGAGAGCGATAGAGAGAGGGGCCCGAGAAGACAGCGTTCGGACCACAGCCCTACCGAGTTACCGGACGGTCCGGTCCGACATGACGGCTGTCAACTGCAATGAGACTCGCGCTCATTCATTCCGAGGCGGGCTCCGGGCTCATGAGCCCGGATGACTGCAGTCCGTGGAGCACCGGAACCACGCGCCCGCCTTTTTGCTTCCGAGATCCGTGCGGCGGAGTCCGGGAGCAGTGTGTCTGTGTGTGTGTGGCTGCGTATGTGTATGTGTGCGGGCGTGCCGCCTCGGAGCCAGTGACAACCTCTCGGCTGCAAAGAGGATCGCTACCGATCGCTGCCAAGACACACTACGCACACTTTTGCACATCACAAAGTTACAGTTTCGCAAGCGTGCATAATGCACAATTTCGTCCGTAATTTTGACGTACAACAGTGTATTTCATGACAGGGATTTTCCAAAGAGGCTCGAGAATGGAACTGGAAAAACGAGCTTCCAGAGCGGAAACGACGGGCAGTACTTGTTCTCCCACTTCCGTTCTAGTCTTGTCGGAAATGTCTACATATGCTCAGAAACTGTGCGTTATTGACATTGTGTGTATCGGAGCGCCGCGCCGGGTGGGCAAACGCCGACCTTTTCGTCTCCTTAGAGCGCTGCTGCTGCTGCGACTTTGTAATAACAATAAATTTTTTTCGCGAAAAGACGTGCGAAGCGACGCGGCGCGGCTGCTGCGGGATGAATCAACAGCCGCGAGGAAGAAGCGCGCGCATGAAGCAAACGGGATATGGGGAGGAGAGGGGGAGCAGCGCAGCGGCGCAGCGCGAGAGTTTGTGGACGGCTGGACAAGAGGGAAAGAGAGATGAAGAGCCGAGAATGACACAATAATCATTAGCCAGCAATGCGATTCAGTAACACACACACACACACATGCACACTCGATACTTATTTTCTTTGTCTTTTCTCGCGACAGCGATGCACCGGCCGACTGCACGGTCCCCGCCTGCTGCTGCTGCTGCTGCTGCCGCCGCCGCTGCTGCTGCTGCTGCCGCCGCCGCTGCTTCGGCAGGAGACCGAGACGCGAAATACGCGTCGTCGCGACCAGTCCGCTTCTCATTTTTGTCGTTTTTCGGCCGGAGCCGCTGTCGCCGCCGCCGCCGTTCGAGTTTTGAGGTCGTTAAAATACCTATACTCCCGTTCTGGCGGTGCCGGGCAGTGCCCCCTCCCCCCCCCCCCCCCCTTCGCTGCGCCCGGGCGTGTGCGTGTGTGTGCACTCATTCATTGATAGACGCTACCGTCTGAATGACTCGAGCAATTACTCGGCAAACACATTCCGTGGCCGTGCCGTTGGGGGGGGGGGGGGGGGGGGGCTGCGGCGCTGCGGTGCTGCGGGCCGCTGCAGGCCGGCCCGGTCCGGCTGCACCGAGGACACCCATTCATGTGTCATGCCGTGCGCGGTGCGGAGTGCAGGTACCGGGCGGGTACCGGGCGGGTACCGGGCGGGTACCGGGTGGGTACCGGGCTGGCATCGAGCGGCGGCGATACCGGAACGCAAGCGTGCTCGCGGTTCTTTATCCTCCGTCCGCCCAACCTGGACATAGTTGCTTCTAGCCTTACCGCCCCATCACCTGACCCGTGTTAACCTGATGCCCCGCCACATTAACGCGAGGAAAGTTCGACACAAAAGCGCAACGATCCGAGATCCGCCCTCAAAATTGTGTGCTTGAATCTCGAATATGTCCCCGAGAGTACAGCATATGCTTGAATATCAATCATCACCCCTGATCACCGTACATATGGATGCACGATTCAAGCATACACTTTGCTGCCTAAGCGGCCTAAGCATGTCGACATTCTCTGCGACAAATTCTTGACTCGAGCACTCAATGTTGATGGCGTCCCGCCGCGAATCACACCACATCGCTGCTTTGTTGTTGGCGTGATCCTGAGGTCACGTCAAACAACATGACCGTCCTGAGCCCAGCCCGCCGACATCCGACGCGACATGCCGCTTCCGCCGCGGCCGAGGCCCCGGAGACGTCCCCTCTGCTGGCGCGCCGCCGCCGCCGACTGTACCCGAGCCTCCTCCTCTGATTCACAGTCTCCTCGGCGTGTCTTCATGAATGAGCCGCGAGGAGGGTTCATGGAGTGCGCGCGACGCGGCGCAAAAACCGGAGGCGCAGCACGGCAGCGCACGGCGCACGGCACGGCAGCCGCGGGGCACTCGGTGAGGCGAGCGGGGGACCGGGGGGGGGGGGGGGGGATGACTCTTCCAGAGACGCAGCGGGCAGCGGCGGCCAGCGCATCTCGTCTTGAAATATTAGCGGGGCGCCAACGCCAAACGGCGTACTACAGTTATAAGTTGCGTGAGGAAAGAGAGAGAGAGAGAGAGAGAGAGAGAGAGAGAGAGAGAGAGAGAGAGAGTTAAGGGGAAGAGGGGGAAGGGGGACAAGGGGGCAGCACGTATGGAACAGAGTGAGGTGGTCACACATTTCCTCATTCGTTCATTGAAAGAGGTCATGAAGAGGTCGTGAAGTAATCTCCATTTCTGATATCTAGTGCTCATGTCACTGCAGGACAGCAGACGGCCGCCGAGTGGCTATTATCGCCGATCATCGGTCATAAGGCGCCGTGATTGCACCGATTACTCGGTAGCCGTGAGGTCATGAGTATTCTCAGTGATGATTCTACATCAAATTATTAGCGTAAAGTGAACTGCTCCGATATGGAGAGGGGGTTTGAAGTGCGATGAGGGGGAGGAAGGGGAGGAGGAGGAGGAGGAGGAGGAGGAGGAGGAGGAGGAGGAGGGAAAGGGGAAGGAGGAAGGAGGAATCGGAGGAGGTAGGAGGTGGGCCAAGCAAGTGCAGCGGCGCGGCGACGGGAGGCAAAGAAGAGGGACAGCAGCAGGACGACGGACTGCAATTTGTCGACATATATTGCGGCTAACGGCTGCCGGCGCGGGCTGCGCATTCTGGCGCACGGCCGCGGCAGAGGGCTGCCGGAGGGCGCTGCTGACGTTTTGTCACGGCGCTATATTTCACCGCGGAGGCGTCACTACACCAGCCTTCGCACCCGCTCGCCCGGCGGGGCGGGCGGCCCGCCGTGTGGGGCGGGAGGAGTGACGCCGCCGCCGGTATTGGTCGCTATTACGGGATGTTCACCTTACATTAGGCATTTCTAGCGAGGCTGCAGAACGGAAGTGGAAGAACAGGAACACTCCCAGAGCTGAAACGAGTATTATGTGCGAAAGCCCGCGGGAAAGAGCATATCTCTGTCGTGGATCGCCGCGCGATTTCTCATAGAAACTCGTCTCCGCTCTGGAAGTATTCTTGTTCTTCCACTTCCGTTTTCGGTCCTCGTTGGAGATGTCCATACGTCCGGCCCATGGTATTCAGTGAGTGGCGGTGGCGGATCTGCTTGAGTACGGGCGAGAGACGGAACGCCGCCTCTGACGATGGTAGTGAGTGAGAGAGGGATGCCCAACAGGACATCGAAAGTAAAATGACCGCCGCTGGTGCGGGAGCGAATACCTCCAGGGAGAAGCGACAAACGCGGCCTCCTGTTTTCCTCCTCGTAGATTTTGGGGCTGCGACCCCTGAGTAAACCACATTTCTGTAGAGAGTTCGGGTGCAATTCTATAAGTGGTTTTGGTAACAACAAACCATATATTTACTTGAACTTGAGAGAGAAGCTTCTCGGATGGACTCGATAACCCCTCCGCTTGCAGAGCATGCCGTGGGAGCCGCTGAGGTCGCCAGGGGAGCCGCACAGCACGTCCGCGGCGCGACAGGAGGAGTCCGGGGACCGCGGCAGCCGCACGCCGCCTTCTTCATCCTCCCAAGAAACGTGTCGAAAAAGTCTTAATTGCAAAGACGGGGGGCGGAGGGCCGGCAGCGCCGCTGTGATCGGCCGATCAGGCTTTGACGCGAGATTTTTTCGATCCTCCCCAGAAGTGGGATGTGGGCGCAAGAAGGACGCCGCCAAAGAGGACGCCGAGGAGGACGCGGAGGAGGACGCCGAGGAGGACGCGGAGGAGGACGCGGAGGAGGCGGAGGAGGACGCCGAGGAGGACGCCAAAGAGGACGCAGCGCTGACGGATGAGGACGGTCTGGAGGGCAGCGAGGACAGGGAGCCCTCCGGGTCCCCCGTGCGCTTCACATCGTTATTGCGGTGTCGTGGCATGTCGCATCGCTAGGCAGGGTTACTCCGGGCGCCCTTGGGAGCTCTTGGCTCGCCCCTGCGGCCCTGCGGCCCTGCGGGTCCCGCGGCTCCCCGACGGCCCGACGGCGGCGCTGCGGCGCGCGCACGGCCGCCTGGCGCGCGCCCGGAGAGCGCGGCGGCAGCGGCGATTCGGAGAAGCCGAGCTGCAGTCCGCCCGCCCGCCCCGTCCTCTCCGCGATGCAGTCCGTCCCCTGCAAGGAAGTGGCCAATTATAACGACGCAGCGGCAATACCTTCTCCGAGGTGTCCTGTTCGCCTCATCCTGGACCTGCGGCTGTCGACCGCAGCGCCGCACAGCCCAGCGCCGGCACGGTGAAAGTATAACATTGTTTCAATGAGAATTATTGCGACCGCACAAAGTGGTGCCGGGCTCCGCGGCGGCGGCGCAGGCGGCGGCGCAGGCGGCGGCGGCGTGCCCAGGCTGCCCAGGCTGCCCAGGCTGCCCAGGCTGCCCAGGCTGCCCCGGCACTGCCCACTGCAGGCCGCATCGACACAGGCGACGTTGTCACGAATTCACCTCGTCGCGCGCGTGAGCCGATCAAAAAAGAGCGAATATCAGCACTGAGCGCAATGCTCGTCTAATTAATAAGGCGCCGGGACGAGAGCGCAGACGGCGGACATGCTAACAGCAAAAAAATCGGCGCCACTTTTATCATTCAGGCGCGGATGGATTTCATTGTTTCGAAAGTGGCGCCAAAACTCCGCGATTATGAAAGCGCAGGCGGGAGGCGGCGCCCGGCAAGAGCCGCCGGTCAAATATTATAACGGGCCACTGTCGAGAATGCGTCACGGCAGCCATACATCATTCCAACTGTCTCGGTTACTAATGAAGAAGCGGTAATGAGCATATAAGCTGTCACAATCGATTTCCAATCGATTTTCAATAGCGTTGGTCGGCTGCGTTCGGATCGGGCCGCGCAGCAGCGCTCGTGTCGGGTTCGCGCGTTTTGGTCGTGCCGCTTCGCGAACGCGCCCCCTATCGCCGCGAAACGCATAAATTGACAACCTGCGCGCGGCGATCGGGTCCCTAAAAAGGCGCCAAACAATAAAAAAAGAAGAGGTGAGCGGAAAAAGCGGCGAGTCACATAAGCACGCACGGAACCCCAACAAAAGAACGGAATGTTGGCAAAACTGCTTTTCGGGTAAAACATCTTATTGATACGTGTGTAGGCTCAGGCCGAAAGGGCTGTTTTTAAGCCGCTCTTTTGCCTTGTTTACTTTCGATGCAACCGGAGTGAGAACTTTTTATCGGCCGTCTCTACCGGCCCGCACGTTTCTTCTTTGCGACAAGGTCCTGTAATGAATGTGCCGAGACACGGCCGGTGACGCTAAATGATTGATTCCAATGATGATTACTGTCTCCACGCGTGATTTTAGCAGGCAGGCCGTCATCCACCGCGGGAGGGAAAAAAAGGGAAGTGAAGGGTGTATATAATTGCTTACTTAAGAAGAGACTGAGATTTTTTTAATTTATTGCCGAAAAAGTGGTGAACTGGGGCAGCCGCGTGATGTCACATGATGGATGGTGGTGGCGGCTGAAGTTGTGTTTCGATTCTCATAGTGTGTTGCCAACGTGAGTTTCGGGAGGCGGCCGCATACAGCCACATATCGAACCAGGTGGCGGGAAGAGTGGCGAGGGGGTGGTTTGTGGAGTTGCAGCACAAACGGGCCCCTCCCCCATCCGACTGCACGCGGCACGGGTCGGGAAACAAGCGGCGCCATTTCACGGTGGGTCAGTTCTATCAGGCTTTGCGGTGGCTCCGTTTGACGCAAAAGACTCAAGTGGCGCGCACCGCACGGCACCGCCTTCCAGGAAAGCAGCACGAGTCCTCGACCGGCGGCTCCGCTCGGCCAGGGGTCAACTCACACAAGGCGCAGTGTCCACCTGGTTGGTGTTGCCCAACGGCCACTTGACGCCCACCACGCCCCACCATTACGAGCCCATTCAAATCCCATCTGCTATAAAGCGCGGGCCGTTTTCCAACATCGAAAATCGAATGGCACGGGCGGCAATCGAATGGCAAACAGCCGTCGGTGCGGGATTTTACTAGCAGATGCAGCTTGCAAAATTTGAACACTCAGTTTTTCACAAGTAATTGTCCGGAAGCACTCGAATCGGCAACAAACGGTATAGGTAATAGAACGTCCCTAGAACCTTCCCTGGTCTTCTGTAACAGATGGCTTTCTCTGATCATCTATAACAGAACTTTGAACTCTTGTGTCAGATCAGGAGTGTCACGGTGGTCTTGTAAAACACACAGATACCTGTAACATGGGACCTCCCATCCTCGGCTCCGATCAGACTCCCTTCCGATCATTGTAGCTTTCTTGTGAATGTCACAGAGTGCGGCCGAGACCACGCGGCGTCTGCTTGAATGACTCTCTGGAGTACCTTTGGAGTAAGTGAATAGCCAGAACCCTCTGGCCTCTTTCAGGGGTCGCATTGATTGTTTCGTGAGGGTGAATGCCTGTAATGTCAGGGGAGTGATCCCTGGGTGGGGGGCTGCTGACCACAGCGCCACGTCCGAAGCGGCACGCCGCGCGGCACACACGCTGCCGCCGCGCCGTCCCGCGCCGCCTCGGACGCAGCCCGGTCACGTGGTCACAGATGGACACCGGGGCGCCTCCTTGGCCCCATCGAACGCAGCAGGGAGCCCATTCTGCGTTGGCCACGGTGCGCCTCGTGCCTTTTGGGCCTCCCCTCCCTGGCCCTTTACGGTCCACCTTTGGGCCC